>JAOXYM010000022.1:2043450-2056954 GCA_028567055.1 Leptatherina wallacei
CACAGGCATGTGCATTTACACATGCAGGTACACTACTTCTGCAGCTATCAGAGTAAAAAGAATCTGATGCTAAGAAGGCTGCACAGCTTTGCCGGAGCTTAATAACAAAACGTCATCAATCAATAAGTAAATAAATAAAAACATTATAATTTGGATCCTGATCAAAGTCAAAAGTTTATCACCTCTAAGCTGAGTCTTGCCCCAGCTTGGGTAAAATCTTTATACAAATCTATTGGCAAGTTTATCAGCAATCAAAAACAGATAAATGGATCAATCATATCACTTCCTTAGGAGAGGTACCAGCAGGATGCAAATGGATTTATCCAAACATGATAAGTTTTATACCTGTTAAATCATCATTCATTAGGGTCAAAATGATCTTTGAATTGACATACTTTAAGGAATTTTGCTATTATTTACAGTAACACTAACATTACATACCCCTCAGCTTATATTTAACCTTTATACGTTTGTGTTAAAAAAGAAAAGTAAATAAAAAACGAATTATAGTAAATAATGAATCACATCAAGTAACTGTCATTAATATATTTTGCTGGAAGCATTAAATGTAAAAAGTGACTCATAGTACCCTCTTATTTCCCATCTGCTCCACAACAATACGTTTCATTTTACCCCTGCTTAACCATTTTTCATGAAGACTATAAAGTAAAACAGTGCTATACTTAGATACAGTATCTCTAAAATCTGAAATACACACTGATATTTTTATGTTTCTTTTCTGTCTCATGACACTCACCGTGAATTCTGGCAAAGCTCTTGACGATGATGGCGCGTCCTCCCAGGTGTCG
The DNA here is from genome assembly GCA_028567055.1 of Leptatherina wallacei. Taxonomy (NCBI): domain Eukaryota; kingdom Metazoa; phylum Chordata; class Actinopteri; order Atheriniformes; family Atherinidae; genus Leptatherina; species Leptatherina wallacei. The sequence continues at coordinate 2,044,260 of JAOXYM010000022.1, forward strand.
TGGTTCCAAGGCCGCGTGCTCCCGACTGGATCCCTCTCCGTAGTTCTCATCTCCAACAACCACCCAGTTCACTCTATTGGCCTGGATTATAAAAATCAAAAAAGGATCAACAAATAGTTTAAAGTGGTCCTGATGCGAGATTCCTGCTTCAAATCAGTGGCTCGAGTGATTCAAAGCCAAAGTTCGAACATGTATTTACCTTCAACACAACTGTCTGAATGACATTTAAACCGTCTCCCAACAATCTCACCTTGTAGAAGCGGGCCACGTCTGGCACACCTCCATACTCTCCCGTCAGCTGGTTCTTCACCTTGTTTACAGCATCATTCTCAATGTTGACGGCACCAATCAGCAGGTTGTTGGAGATGTTGTCCAGGTGACCGCGGAATTTCAGCCAAGGCCCGGCGGCGCTGATGTGGTCAGTGGTGCACTTTCCTTTCACCTATGGTTTGACAGGAGGTTTTTTTTTATAGTTTTTATAGGTTAAAGTCAGATTATCAGTCAATTCTTTTAATTCTGAGTCAGTAACTATTTAACTATTTACACATCAGATCTGACGGCTCACAATCGTAACTACAAGTGAATCTGTTGGACTGTGATATGAACAGGACGCATGACGAGTAGATGCCTTTTTTTGTGTATCAAGTTTATCAACAACACGTAACGTAATATTTCTAAGACCACTTGGGAGAATAGACTGAAACACATGAACAATACTGAAATGCAAGTTATCGTAGCAAATATGTGAATGACATCTAGCTCTAGAAGACAGCAAATATTGGTCCAGCTATACAGGAAAAGACTGACAAAGGCAAGAAGAACTTGATGTAAAGTTCTGCTTTTTTTAAATCAACTCTTGCTGTGGGTTTATGACAACACTCAGCCAATCATGCTTGCATTCTTGTACAGAAAGACCATCAACTGAACTAATTGCACTCAGATATATCAGAACAGTTATTGTCAAGTGGAAATTTGGGACTTCTGACAATGTATACACTACAATTCAAACAGATCAAGCACAAGCAGTACCAACAAGGATCAGTAGCTCTATATTTCCAGTATCTACTTATAGAACATTAGCTGTAGCGGGTTACTACTGTACGTAGAGCCCTTCCCTCCTTCCCAAATCTTGTTTAACTGTTACGAGGACAACAGTTAGACAAGCCAATATTATTTCTCAACAGTTGATTTTATTGTATACCAACTCGGTTAATGTCACATTTTTTGTGATTAATCAGTTTACGTTATTATATCCATCGGCTTAACTTAGTATCATAGGACTCTAGATCCCCATGCACTCCCCCCTAACTCAGCCAAGCTGCCACAAGCCTCAGTTCCAGCTACACACAACACTATTTCCTACTACAAGGGGGTTGGAGTCAAGCTGATATTTTCCTCCAACCAAGCAGAGCATTTCCTGATGGCGTCAAAGCCACATGCTCTCCTACCCAATGTTGCTTAACATATGGCAAGAGCTCTGCGGCCACAGATGGTGCACTGCACACTACATGTATAGAGTCACTGAACTTAAAATCTCTAAGTAAACAAAAGGGTTTGCTTTTGTTTTTGTTTTTTTCCTTTTGGTCCTCACTCAGGTATGACAGCTCTGTTCTGACAAGGAGTTAAAAGTTGGCATTTGCATCTCCTGCTCACCTTGATGAGGACTCTCAAGTCTTCCAGGTCTTTTCCATGCCACTTATCGAAGGGCTCCAGCAGCTGCAGACGGTTACTGGAGGGACTTACGTCAACCTGTATGACATCAAAGCAAGTCGAGACATAAGTGGTTATCCATGAGTATAAAAAAAGATGCAGAGGCTCTAGACCAAAGAAAATATATTGCAAATTGGAGCAATACAAAAAAAAATGGAAAATTATGTTTGAATGCTAAATTTTCAGACAATACTGGGTGGATTGGGGGAAAGACATTACCTTTACTGAGCCGCTCTCTGCAGGGGGGTGTTGATAGGTGTCTTGGCCTGGGTCAAAGTCTCTGGAGGGGAGCTCATCACCAGTGGGGGGTTCCAGCTTAAATTTCTCTCCATTGGGTGCAGTCAGGTAATCAGTCTCTGGGTTGAAGTTGAGAGTCCCAGCCAGGGCCATAGCTGTCACAATCTACACAAAATTACACAACAAGTCAACATTTGTTGGGATCTTCAATGTTAGAACACAAACATCAGGAAAGAGGATGCCAACATCCTTACAGGAATATAAAAAAAATGAGTGTTTTACTTCAAAGTGTATATGAGCAACATAGTTCATATCATAGTTCATGTGACTCATATGGTTCTTGATGTTCAGTAGGCAGTATGTCTGACCTCAGGAGAGGTGACAAAAGCATGAGTAGCTGGATTAGCATCATTCCTGGCAGTGAAGTTCCTGTTGAAGGACGTGACGATGGTGTTCTTCTCTCCTTTTTTCACATCCTTCCTAAAAATGACAAAACATGGAGAGTGTTAGTCGGATCCGTTTTGACAAACGCAGTGTACCACTTCTCAAAAATACAAATCTAAATCCATGCTTGCATCCCACAGTAGCTGCAATATCCGTAACTGATATGCATATAATGTGGTCATCAAAAACAAAAAAGGTTCATTCTCTTGGAAACAAACATGCTCATTTCAAGGTAATCTGCTTATATGCTTCTGATATATATTGTTTATGTATGTGTCACTTTGGAATCTGATGGATGCTAGAACTGCTACTGCATTAAAAATAAGTCATTAATCATTTCTGAAATAAATATGCCACAAAGAAAAATATATAAAACAGCAAATGCTGGTTGGTGCACAGGTAGACTGCAACATATTCCAGAGATTCAGTTACTTTAATCATCCATTTAAAATTACCCTGTTGCTTGTCACCAACACAAGTCTGTGGTGTTTGTTCCAATCTTATGATCAAAGTGGGAACATATGCTGTTCTTGCTGCTGGATCTGAGCCAGGCATTTGGTGTATGCACCAGCCAAAATGCTGTTGAAATGGTGTGCAGACTCCACCTTTTCAGTGCAGTGCCAGTGATGTGGTAATAGTGCAGACCAAGTCTTGGATATTTTGCCTTGATGCAGTACAAAAAAAAAAGTATGAATCCTGTCGGACAAGATTTTCCACCTGCCCGTTTTCAATACTTGGTTAATCCGTAGTTTAGAATCGGCAGTCAACCTGACATGCATGTTTTTGGACTGGAGAAAGCCGGAGTGCAGCGAGTGAGCACACACATACAAGGAGAACATGCAACCTCCACAGAAAAAGGCCTCAGCCAAGATCTAAACCAGTAACCTTCTTGCTGTGAGGTGATAACAACAATCACCACTCTACCGCACAGCGCAGCCTAGGAGAAGACTTTTCAGAGTACTTCTAACAGTAATCCAGTTGGTTTAAAAATGTCCTCTTCATGAGCCAGTAGGGTTCTTCCAGAAATTGCCAACTAGTGACAATAAATACTAGAATTAAAATTTTGGTGCAATCTTGCCACAAGCTGTTTAGATATCTTTTACCTAGCCGCCAGTTTGATCCAGGTAAAAATTCATTCCCACACTAACAGATCCCACATTAAACTTCATGGATATGCTGCTGGAGTGTCACCGCTTATGAATAAACTCAAAAAATAAGATGCATACCTGTCCCACTGTCCGATGCAGGGACCACAAGCGTTAGCAAGCACGATTCCTCCAACATCACTCAGGATCTTGGCCTAAGAGAGGAGTGACAGGAATTTGACAAGACAGTTTCCCACAAATCTAGAAGAAGTGCAAGTCTTAAAAAGACAAACGCTTTGGGTGCTAGTTTAGTTGAACTTTCTATTTGTGTTAGTATGTTTGTGACTCACATATCCGTCCCTCTCGATAGTGGCGCGGATTTGTTCAGAACCAGGTGTAACTGTGAACTGGGCCTTGCACTTTAGGCCTTTATCCAAAGCCTGCTTAGCCAGTGAGGCTGCTCTGCCCATGTCCTCGTAGCTCGAGTTGGTGCAGCTCCCAATCAGACCTGTTTATATGTTCGTAAGAAGAAATGAAAGATAAGAGACTGTAAATTTATTGGAGAGAAGAGAAGACACAAATATCTTGATATGACACACTCCAATTATTCTGTCAATGAATGGAATTATGTTGCATTCAAGGTGACTTTGGAATACTATAATGTCACGATTGAGTTGCAATGTGATCTAATTATATCTGGTCAATATTACAGCAAGATAGAACGAAGAAAGAAATATCAAATTTCTCCATACAAAGCAATAAAATTACAAAAACTGTAAGATAATACAGCTGGCTCACAAATACTGACCAACTTTAACCTCCAGGGGCCAGCCGCTCTTCTTAGCTACAGCCCCGATATCAGAGACAGGGTGGGCCAGGTCAGGGGTAAACGGTCCGTTGATGTGTGGCTTCAGCTGTAATGGGGAAGACGGAGAAATGACAGTGGTACACAAATTAGAAGTTCTAAAAGGAGCGTTTTTCATTTCCATTACGGCTACCAATTATGTATGTTTGACTTTAGCTATTGTTATGTGTCAGACTGTTGTCCTGTGAATGAACCTGAAGGAAAAAAGACAGCAGATTCCTGATCTGTGCATTTTGGTTTTCTTCTTCACTGAGTCATTAAAGTGTTTTAGCTCACCTCGCTCAGGTTGATCTCAATAACTCTGTCATATTCACAACCCTCATCTGGCACCAAGTCCTCTTTAAACTCATCGGCCACAGAGGCAATCTCTGAGAAATGAAGACAGATGTAGGTAAGAGAGTGAAAATGGAGAGAGAAACACAGAGAAAAGAAGAGATACTGACCCCCACGACCAGTTTTCTCCATGTATGTCCTCATGCGGTGGTTGTAGGGGAAAAGGGATGTAGTGGCTCCAATTTCAGCCCCCATGTTGCAGATAGTGGCCATTCCTAATATTGGACATTTTAAAAATGAGAGAATATTCTAAATGTATTATCTGATCACATTAGGAACTGCCATTCTTCTGAATAGCATGAACACCATTCATGACATTTTAGACTTTGTACTGCTTTTTTTATTCCTTACCAGTGCAGGAGATAGAGTCAACTCCAGGTCCGTGGTACTCCACGATGGCACCTGTTCCACCTTTCACAGTCAGGATGCCGGCCACCTTCAGGATGACATCCTTTGGGGAGGTCCAGCCAGACAAGGTTCCTGTCAATCTCACTCCTATCACCTGTGGGGGAAAAAATACACCCTTTTAGAAAACTGAAAACAAACAGCTTTGTGGGTGTCAGTGGTTAAAAATAAAATGGAAGCTGAGTGATTCAATTAAATCTACAAGATAAATTAGAAGGTACCAGGAACTCACTTTGGGGCACTTGAGCTCCCAAGGGATTCCAGCCATGACATCTACAGCATCAGCTCCACCCACTCCAATACACACAGAACCCAGGCCACCGCCATTGGGAGTGTGTGAGTCAGTACCGATCAACATCACTCCAGGGTAGGCATAATTCTCCAGGATGATCTATTTAAAGATGGGAAAATGAGCATTTAGTTGCACATTTTATCCTGTTTGACATTTTCAGAAAAAGAAGAAATATTCAGTAAAACGGATTTATTAAAAAGAACCTTCAGATGAATTTCATGTGACATAAAATGTACTTCTTTTTAATAAGATCATGGTTTTACACCAAAACTCCAATTACAAAGTTTTTACATCCTCCTCTACAACATAAATCCACAATTGATATAATAAAAAGAATTTCAAATCTAATAAATATCAAGTAATAGTTATTAGTGAACAAAGACAAATAAAATTTTCAGGATTAGGAAGACAACTAATGCAGGACTATACATCCGTTTAGACTGCACCTGATGGATGATCCCCGAGCCTGGTTTCCAGAAACCAACTCCATACTTTGCAGCAGCTGTTGCAAGAAAGTTGTAGACTTCCTGGTTGACTTCCTGTGGTAAAAGTAAATAGAGAGAAGGTGAGGCTTCTGACCCAGACATACACAAATATCCTTCAAGTAACCAGAAAAAAACTAACTAAGCCCCAAACTGAGAGCTAAGTCCTACCAAGCATGAGGTTAAACAAATCTGTTGAGAAAATTGGATTTTGAACTAAAACTGTGGCATTCACATAAATCCCTGAGAGCTGGAAATCAAATTCTGTCCAAACAACATTCTTACATGCCTCATAATGAAGTTTTTTGCACTCTTCAAAACAATCTATGCTAAATTAGAAATGTGTAATTGTGGTCTGAAACAGAAATGTTGTTGCATTTACGGATAAATTCTTGTGATATTTTGAGACAAAATCAAGATAATTCTTGGGATTCTTAAGATTCACTTTCTTTGAGCATAATAGTTTACTGTTGTCATCTGTTGTTTATTGTGTGGTGGTTGGTAGCCTGAGTATTTGTAAAACAAAAAGAAAAGAAAAGAGCTCAAATCAATAGTGTCATATATATATATATATATATAACATCCACTTTCCCTCCTTCTCTCTTAACCTTCGCTCTCTGCAAATCCTGAGCTCCTCCGATTTGAGCCTCGATCAGGTGATCGCAGTGGATGGTTGAGGGAACGGCCACCCTGGGCAGGCCACTGCTAATGAACTGAAGCATGGCCATCTGGGCTGTGGCGTCCTGCATGGCCACACGGTCTGGACGCAGGCGCAGATAAGTGCGGCCACGGTCAATTTCCTGTCCTGCTGGATCATCCAGGTGACCGTAAACAATCTTCTCCGACAAAGTGAGAGGTCTGTTGAGCCTGATGGGGAGGATTAAAGGAAATATGAGGAAAAAATGTTATTCAGTGTTGTTTTTAAAGCTCAGGATAGGGATATAGTCTTTTATGCAAAGTGAGATTATGTTTTGTTTCATTTTCATCTCTCAAGATCTGTTCTCCTACCACAATTTGAACATTTTGTGAAGTTTAACTTCCATTATCTATACAGGAAGTACTTTTGCACTTTTCAAAATTTGGCACATTATGTCACACTTTCAGAAAATCTTATACATTTAATGCTCCTCAGAATGCATAAAAACATCTTCTATATCATTGCACTAGTGAGATCAGCTGAACATGAGGAGGACACAAGGTCATTCAAAGCTAGAAATGACTTGCTAGCCCCAAAGCTAACAACTCTGCACAGCTGTTCAAAGAAAAACATCTATTCCTCATGAACCGAACTGGTCTCAACAAGGACTCAGTGCTTGATTATTTCTAAGAGCAGCAGCTGCTAACCTCCTTCGTACGATGTTGATGTTCTCATGCATCTTCTCATAATCAACGCTGGAGCCCGGCTCAAAGCGGCTCATGGCCACCTTGGCCTTAGCGCTGAAGACTGCAGAGACATGAAAACGTCTTGCCCCAGTTCCAAGAGCCAGCTAGACCGAGAAAAGCAGAATAGCATTCAGAGAAATAACGCCATAACCAAGGTTTTATTGTTATGTTTAGGATCAACACGTTTTGAAAAGTAGGGGAAGGCAAAAGTACAGCTGTGAAAGACAAGTAATATGTGAACAAGACATTTCTTACACTAACTGCTGCACCACTTTTAGACAATAACAAAAGAAAAATCCACATTTTCTACCAACAGGTCAGTCAGATTGCTCACACTTAATTAAAATTACAGTAGCAACCTAAATTAGATTAGAATTGGGTCTAAAAATAGGGAAGTGCATATCATACAAACACTGTGTCAAACTTCTCTCATAAACCCAATATTTGACTGAATATGACAACAATTATTCATCATGTTTTTAAGGCATTTTTGTGTTTAAATGAGTAGATTTGATACATTATCATCACCATTGTGTATACTTAGTGGGAAGTAACTGCACTCAACTGAAAACTTGAGTAAAGTTTTTATGGCTCATATTGCTGGAGTAAGCCTCACCCACTGAACTACGGGCACTCTGACAAAACTAAGATAAAACATTCTCAGACATCAGTAACCAGGTGACATTAATGACATTTAATGCATCACAATGCAATGCATGAATCCATTAAACTATGATCTTAGGAATTGTCCTCAATGATAGAATAATTATCATTACCATTTTAGATGGTACATACACACAAATGGTATCCAGGCACAGTAAACCAGAAGTGGACATTTAACTGATAATCAGACAAGTGTGAATAAGGCGACAGCAGTGGAAAAGTTAGGTTAAGGCAGCTGGCTCAAAGCTCCAAATAAATGTTGACCTTTGCAACCCAACGATCAACGATTTACTCAAGTTAAGCCGATACGAAGGGAATCCATCTGGTCACATGGAGAACAGCCGGGTGTGTTTAAAATATTGACACAAGCTCTTAAAAGAGGCTTCAATAAAGCTGTGACAGACTCAGAGTTCACTGGAGAATCTGCCTAAGTGCACGTACAAAGAAATCAGAAAAACTGTGTCAGCCTGCTGGAGATGAAAAACATTCATCCTACATTGGCATCTTTCCAATTTCTGGATTCCTAGGATGTGGGAAACTTGTCATAATGAAGGACTTAAGGATGGCACTGAACACAAGAAAATTCTTGAGGAAAACCTGTTTAAGTCTTTGAAAGATTTGAAAATGAAACATGTGTTCACCTTTTAGCAATGACAGTCAACAACAGCACACAACTAAGCAAATACTAGAGTAGTGTTAGGGGAAACAATCAAATGTTTTGGAACAGACTAGTGAAAGCCAAGATCTCACTCGACTGAGGTCTGGGGATGTACATTTTTGCTCCTTTAAAGCAGTTAGTTTGTTGTATTGATCATTTAATACAACCCTCCCCCATAATACATCTTCATTTCAGGTTGAAAAGTAAATTTCAAATGCTTTTTCAAGGCATTCAACAGATAATATTGAGCACTAATAGCTGGAGAAGCCAACTCTCAATGTCTCTGTGTTTTAAGGACATTTAAAGTAAATTGTTCTGAAATTGCCTGAATAGAGTGGGTGAGAACAATACAATGATTTCTGAATATTTAAACTAAATTGTGTTGGGCTCTAATTGTCACAAAGACTAAAAGCTCATTTTAAAAAAAATCTTAAGACATAAATGCAGTAATTTCCCATGGGCTTTCTTGGGCTTTCCATTAAGTTCCAATAAAAAGTGTGCACTGTGCAATAAAGAAGAGATTTGCTTCCTGCATGTTGTCACCCTTGTATCATGTGACATTTCTAACATCCATGGCTATAGTTTATCTAGTATGTAATCTACTGACGCAGCACTGAAAGGAAAATTAACCTGAAAAAGTGCATTTATAAGTCATTTAAATGACAAATGCCATTATTATTGACACATATTAGGAAATACAGTGATTAGACGGCCTCAAATTCAAAGAAGCTTATAAAAGACCACTTTTTCTTCCAAATAAAACTTAAATTATGTAATGGTATTCACTGTCAAGCAGAAAACGAGCAGACACATCCTGACATCTGTCAATTTATTGTCAAGAGTGAACTCTTAATTAGATGCGCATCTGCCAAACAAACAAAACACAAACGTAACCTTGTGATCACCTTGTGATCACCTTGCACACAGCGGTCACCTTGGGCTCGTTGTCAGCCACTAAATGACTAATGTTGACGGAAGCTTCGAATGTTGAAACGGTTGAAAACGAACATTTAAAAAAACAACAACTGCTTGTTGCGTCGCTGACGAGTCGGACGTGGCCGTTACAAGACGTTGCTATGGGGACTGCGTGAACTACGACGTCGCCGGTGGCGCACTCGTCTATCCGCTGTGTGTCCGCCGTAAAGGCGGATGAAGAGCTTTTTCTTTTAATGTCACCACACATGTACTCGACGACTGCGAGACAGCACATAACTGTGAAAACGGCAAATAACGTTTTCTTACCCGGACCCTGGCGACAGTTAAGCAGTACGAAGCCATTTTGTAGTTTCTCCACTAATGAGTGTCGCCTTCCTATGACGTCAGTAGTTAAAGACTGGTGCGGATTAGAATTAAAAAATAAAAGATGGGGTTTTATATATATCGATAAGACAGAAGTTTTTCTTCATAAATGATTTAATCTTGTTTATATATTTTTTAAAGCTAGCAAGTTTCGCAGATGCTAATTTGACTTACTGATAACACCACAGAATGCTGAAAATGAAAATGACAGCTTCCACATTTTAATGGATCATTTTCTAAAGGGTTGTCTAGCAAATCAACATTATTTACTCATCACATAACACATACAACATTTGATCTGATATAGAAAAAAGGCAATTATTTATATCAATTGTCCTAACTTGAAAGGACTGTAGGCCTAATGCTTTTTCCAAGATTCCTCAAATTAAAAAAAGTGTTGATTTTAAAGACATTTAATTTTTTCGTACAGTTAACAGTGTGTAAAGTGTTGGAGAAAGAATATATAAATCTACTCATTTACTTTGTGCGTGTGTGTTTACATTGTATAATTTATGTTATCGGAATAGGATTTATTGTGTTTATCTCTATATTTTACGGTTGCATGTTTAGTTACCCACTGAACAAAAATTTTTAAAATGAAGAAAAGAAAATTCAAGAGTTTATTAAAATCATTTTGATTACGCTGACTTGTTTAACAAAGAAATTCTATAAATGCATAAGGACATTAGACTTGAACCAAAAATAAATAAGCAAATACATTAAAATTGCATTTTGCTTAAAGAGAACAGCATTTCCCACAATCCACATATGAAAAGTCAGGTTGCTTTAGCTGCTGCAGCCCAATAATCTGCGGGTCGTCCTCCATCTCAGCCAATAGAGACTCTGTTGCTATCACCACTTATATTTTTAGTAAACTGTTCAGCACCAAGGAAAACTACAAATCTCTCTCCGCCAGATAAACTAGACCCCACAATATAATTTTGAGTTTTGATATTAAATGAAATTCTTTGTTTATTCTCGGTGTCGTTTTAAATACTATTAATCTGGTTTGCATCTTGAAAGTGTAGAGTGTCATATTTAGTTTGCTTTTGTTTGTTTTTGATATTTAAAACATAGAGCGGGTTACTACGAGAACGCGTTACACTGGAGTAGCGGTAATGGACCGTTAAAGGAAAAAGATGAACCACCTCCTATTATGATGTGAAGAAAGTAGTCCTTGTCGTCACGGGGGTGTGGGCGAGTCACGGTGTATAAATACGCCAGGCTGTCAAACAGTAAAGTTTCACTGGACCGTCCGTGCTAAATGTCAGATGAAGACTTAGTGGAAAAAACCCTTTGCCCGTCCGATCATTTCAATTGCAGTGGTGAATAAAACCTGAAATAATAAGGTGGATGAAAATATCAAACGTGTGAACCTGTGACTTGGCACAAACGCCTTGAGTCAAAGGTATCGCAAAGGATTTAAAACGGAGTCGCAGGAGCAGAAGTCAAGCTCGCGCATCATTATCGAAAGGTAAGTAATTAACTGCCACCCGGTGCTTGGAAAGGGGCGAGTTTTATTTAAATATACTCATTTATAGGAGTAAAATGACAGCGTCATGTTGAGACGTGGTGGTGTTTTTCCATTAAGGAGCTTTCCATTGAAATGCGCTGACTGTAATGAGCGACTGTGCCGTCTCAATTGCTAAATAAAGTCTTTGTTTTTGTATCGTCCCTTTTTTATATACACATCAGCTGAAGGGAACAGTCTGCTCAGTTTGTGTTTTCCTTTGTTGTTTGACAGGAATATCTCCTCCGTCGTTTATTTACGTCCTCGATATGCTGCTTTATTAGCTTTTTAATTGAATTTTCAGGGGGCAAATGGCTAAGAAGGGATTCTCCACTTGCATGTCAGCTAAACCAGTGTCCTCTCTGCTCCAGTGCCTTTTGACTGACGTATGGCACTAATCCCGAGTTAAGACAATACTGCCTTTCACCTATGCAACCCAACAGTCTCCTTAACATTTTATATTTTTTTACAATCATATGATCAAAATAATTTAGGTTAAATAGTGTAGATGTTCTGTTTGGGGGGGAAAAAACAAGATAAATCATAACATTGCATTTTATTTAAGTGCTAGCAGGCCTCTAGGTGTTACTGACCCTCAAATATAATATTTCTGAAAGGTGTTTTGATATTAAATATGTGCTGCTTTTGCTTTATGCAAGATCACTGAATCTCTGATCCTTAACAGTCCAAACCTGATGTGTTGTATTTGTTTGGCAGCACACAACGTTCCCATTATGAGCTCATGTAAACAAAAATAACACCCTGGATCTTAGTGATGCTCTCATCCGCCAGTATAAAACAATGGCAAGTGCTGAAATATGAGCGATTGATTTAAATTGTACTCTCAAATCTGCACATGTGGGATTTTCCTCAAAATGTCATTGCTTGACATTGTGTCTTGTACATCTTTTTCATTTTTTTATTACAAGAGGTGCCGTAGCTGTTTGTGCATTCAGTGTTTATAGTGATGATGGCTGCTGAAAGTGATGGACACTGTAACGCATTTTCAGTCAGGCTGGTGAAGATGGATTTGTTCCACAGATGATGCAAAGCGGGGCCCTATTTATAGCCTCATTCTAAAAGACCCCATCTTATCCTTCAATGTCAGACAAAAGGAAAATATAGATCTCATCTTGAACTGTCACTCCCACAGCCCCTGCATCCAGGCTGTGCAGCTTTGTCTGTAACAACAACATTGGAACTGTCTTTAATCAGACACGTCTTTCTAATCTTAGCGACCGAATCCCCATCTGGCAGGTGTGTGTGTGTGTGTGTGTGTGTGTGTGTGTGTGTGTGTGTGTGTGTGTGTGTGTGTGTGTGTGTGTGTGT
>JAOXYM010000022.1:2057087-2080993 GCA_028567055.1 Leptatherina wallacei
TTTGCATGCAATCTGTCATTTTAGTTTGCATCTGTGTGGTGATAAATGGACTCTTAAGTTAAAGCTTTAAGATGAAAGCACTTTATGGGATCACATTCAGATTAATACAGGATTTATGCAGCTCACAACACCGCATCTGTTACATCCATCAGTGCACCCTGTGGTTGATAAACCCAAAATGCAAAGCCATTTGTTAGAACTGCTGCCTCTGAGTAAAAAAATATGCAAGTTTGCTCGTTTCACTGCAAGAAGCCGATACATATGCATCAGATTCATACAGTTTTTAATAGAAATATTCGGTTTCTTTTGGTATTTTTGTGAAGTTTCCTGAATTTACTGGTAACATTTTAAGTACTGATGTCCTCCAAATATATATAATGCTGCAAAGATGACAACTAATCAAATGCAAACATGGATTTCTGTGTGTAGAGTGTCTGTATGATTGTCAGTGGTAGAATAACTCTTTTCTGTTTCCACAGCTGGGACCTCTAAACACGGCAAAAACAGCCTGCACCCTGCTGCCCCTGCCTTCGAGGTGCCTTTACCATGGTGACACTAAAAGAGTCAAACACTTTTCAATAAGCCAGAGGAACAAACTTCTTGCAGCTGCGTCACCTGTCTTTCAGCACTATCATCACAAACGTTTCGTTCCCACAACCTGGTGCAGCCATGCACCTGGAGGTAAAGGTTGCCCTCAACTTCATTGTGTCCTATCTGTACAACAAGCTGCCTCGCCGTCGAGCTGATCTGTTCGGTGAGGAGCTGGAGAGGATACTGGTGTCACGTTTTGAGGGGCACTGGTACCCCGAGGCCCCGCTAAGGGGTTCTGCCTTCCGCTGCATCCACCTGGGAGCGCAGAGGGACCCAGTGGTGGAGCTGGCAGCCAAAAGAAGTGGGTTGGACACGGAGGAAGTGTGTGCAAACGTTCCTGCAGAGCTTAGCGTGTGGATCGACCCTTACGAGGTGTCCTACCAGATTGGAGAGAAAGGGGCAGTCAAGGTGCTCTACCTGGAGGACCCTCCAGGTCTTGGTTGTGACAGTGAGGGGGCTGAGGGTGTAATTCGAGATGGTAAAGGAGATGCAGAAGCTGAAGAGGCCAAGAGCCTGGGCTTTAACCCAGATGCTCAAGTGTTTGTGCCAATTGGAAGCCAAGCATCTCCTGCCCTCATGCCATCCCTCTCCAGCTCTCCCACACCTCTGTCTGCCCAGTCTTGTGCCGGGCTCTTCAGCCACCCCAGCTCCAGCACACCCACAGACCCCAGCGTCCACTCTTCCAACACTTCTACCCCTTCTCCCCCTAGCAGCGTGTTGCCCTACCTCTCCGCTCAGCAACCATCCTCCACTCTTCCTCCTGCCCGTCCACAACCCATCACCTTCACCACCGCCAGCTTTGCCGCTACTAAATTCGGCTCCACCAAAATGAAGAAGTGCAGCGGAACTGGGTCGGCCGCCAGCTCCGGTGTCATCGTACCGCCTTCCCAAAGGATGCTCTCCCGCTCGCCTACCACCATCTCGGCACCAGAGCTCCTCAAGCACAAGCCCCTGTCCCTTTCTTTGCACTCCCTCGGAGGTCCCATCCCCAGCCAGCTCTCTCCCAACGCCAAAGAGTTTGTCTACCCAGGATCCCCGGGTCCCCTTTACCTCGACGCAGACACCCAACCCATGCAGCCTCATGCCAGCCCTTTCCAACCCCCGCACACTGTTAGCGCCAATCCAACCTTCGACCCTTTCTCCAGCCCTCCTGCCCAAAGTGTGGGCATCATCGGCAGCAATGGAGGAATCTCTTACATGGAGAAGCCGCCATTTGTTGAGGGTTTGGGAAGCTACAGCCTGCAATATCCGAGCCAGTCCTTCCAGCCTGTCGTGCTGGCTAACTAAGCCTTCATTTGTAATAAGAATTGTTGGAGGAAGAGTTGGATGTGGGGCAGTGATGCTCCACATGTTTTCAGTTTTTCTAACAAACTGTCTAAAGCTAATACACATCAAAAATTAGTTTTAATACAAAGATTTAAAAAAAAACTGTCTACTGATTTATTTCATGTGAATTGTTTTGTATCTCTGTAAAACCCCCCACACCCCACCCTTACCATGTCCATCGCTGTTCCTTGTCATCTTCTGTGTTTGCATTGAGAGGAGAGGGTGGGGGTGAGTTTCTCTTTACCTTTGCTCCTTGCTAATCTCATATGTTGATTATTTTTGCATTGAATGTTAAATGGGAGATTTTTTGTTTGGGGTTTTCTTTTTCTTATACTCAGTTAGACTGACTCTTGTATAGCTTCATTTGCACTGCACTGTCATGCTGTGAAAAAGGACTTTGCCAAGTCCTGCAGGGAACGACGGCTGTGGAAAACTCAGCACTTTGCTCTGCAATCTGCTCTGCCCTACTTGCCACAAAAACAGAGGGAGGAGGGGGGAGGGGGGGGGCTCTGCTGTCTCTGTGTGTAGCCCTGCTGTGTTCTGTTGTGGCTCAACTCGATCCAGGGACCGGGTAGTTTGCGTGGCAGGGCCTAGGAGCTTTGATGTATCTTGCAAGCTGGTTATCGGTAGCAGGAATGTGTACATGACCAGGGTTTAAATGACGTTAGAGCAGAGAAAGGGGGCAGTGTTTGTGTTTAGACTGATCTAGAATGTATTGCAGCTGTGAAGGTTGGAGGAAACCTTTTTTTTGAATGTGAAAGACAAATGTATTAGAATTTTAGACGATGACCATGGGCTCATACCTCAATCGACTGTTCAGGGAAATTTTTAACACGCCCGCACTATATGCATTAATGGGCACATAGACGCAATTCCAGTCAGCAGTGTGTGTGTGAAGGTGAACAGGCGGAGAGGGAGGGGGGGGGATGCAGCAGCTAAGCAGTAGGGATTGTGATAAATGGCTTAGCATGACTTTGACTATGAAGGAGAGGTTTTCCTCTGCATGGAAAGGAGGGGGAGAGAAGCAGCTAGATGAATCTGTTGCCTCTGCGCCGTCCAGGGTGTATTGGCTTGAGAAAGCGGCACTTTAAAACTCCGAGCACGTTTCTAGTGAGCTTAAATGGTGCTGAAGCCAGAGGCTCCCACTATTCTCTCCATCCTCTTGATATTCTCCAGCGGTCTCCGTTCCTCCGGCTGTTATAAAGAGGAGAAACAGAATGGGAGAGTTCAGGTTGCTCGGTTTCTTCCCAGTTGCAGCGACACGAACAAAGAGGACTGACTGCTTGTTGGATATCTGATGTTTCTAACAATGTACGTTTAACAGTGGGGTCGTATGTCATTGTTGGTCTGTCACTACAGGGAAGGGTGACCTCCACATGTCCAGATGTCCTGCACTTTATCGCTGGACTCCTGATGCTGCGTCACCACGCAGATCGGCATTAAACCGTGCTTTCGCCCTCCCTCTGGTTGTTGCACATTTTTTTTGTCTGCTAAATTTGTATTTGATTGCATCATGATGGTAATGAGATATTATTCTTAGCTGTTTATTTGAATATTTTTCAGGCCTAAAGCTATACATTTAGTTTTGTTTATTGCAAGAAGACCCACAGCTTGTGGTCACACTGGTTTTGTAATGTGACATGTTTTCAGATACATGCAAGTTTTATTCCTCTTTTTCTTTTTTCAAGGGGATGCATGCATGTGTACTCACCACCTGAAATTATTTGATGGCAAGGGGAAGATTTCTACTTTTTTTTTTTTTGGTTTGTTTGTTTTTATTTTAAGTATTTCTGTTTTTGTTTTTGCAAATGATCACATGTATTTGTATGAGTAAGACATGCGACTCCAGGAACATATGTGTGTTTGTGTGTGTGTGTGTGTGTGTGTGTGTGTGTGTGTGTGTGTGTGTTTGTTTGTGTGTGTGTATACGAGAGTTCTTATGTTCAGATTCTTTGTTTAGTTTCTTACATGCTGAAGTTATTTTTTCAGAAGTAACATGAATATATGCAAACAGACAAAATAAAGATGTACAGAATAAAGTATTGAATGTGTATTGTACCTTGTACATCATTTGTTTAATAAGACGGGTAAATGTATTCTTCTTTGGTTTGGATTTGGAGTTGAAGAAGCAAATGTTTACAGTGCGGTTGTTTAGGAAAAGATGGCCAATATCACTTTTTCTGTGCTCCCAGGACAACCTGACAGCATTACTCCCATAGACAGTACATTTTAAACCAAAAATTTAGATTAAAGAAGGTTAATATTTAGTGCATTAACCTTTTTTTAGAAATAAATTTCTATTCTCTGCACTTCATTAGGCTACCCATCCTTTTTCTTTCTTTTCTTTACCACCTTTGTCACAAGAGCCATTCAGTCTTGTATGATCAAAATATAAATATTCACCCTCCTTTTTTTTTTCTTTCTTTTCTTCAAACTATACAAATTTCAGCTTTATTTCTCTTATTTTTCCAGCTATGCTCACTCAGCCAGGGCCCTTCTGGTACTGATACTATAGCCATATCCCAGACTGTCTTTGCTTACAATGATGCTCACCCTTTTCCAGTGCAGTCTAATGCTATGATTAAGGGGTTTCTACCTCTCAGAACCCTAGAAAAACAAATCCAGTATATCTCCTCAGTAAGTGGCTGCTCTTCTGACAGGTTAGGAAGGAAACGAGGTGGTTGAATGTGCTTTAAATGGCTGTCAACTCTGCTATAGGTGGCCTGTGGCAAATAAAATTCAACCTACTTGCCATTAAAAGTCTTAGAGGGTTTCTTTTCACTCTCCTGTATGCTCAAAATGACAACTATCTGTGTGGGATCTAAGGAATAAGAGCTGGTTTGCCATCCCCTCTTTGAAACTGGATGTTTTTTTTCCACATATGGAAATAATTGAATCAGATGCAAGTTTTAAGCAAACATAAACCCTCTCTGAACACAGGCTACTCTGCAAGCAGGGTTGAACATCAATGAGAAAAGAAAAGAATTTTGTATTCTGATGTCGTTTGCTTATATCGATGTGTTTTATTTTGCACTTTGGAATATTTCATTGTCATAAAAGAAGTTTATTTTCTATGTAAACTTTAACATTTAAGAGTAAAATAGATGTAATTAAAAGTTCAGATGAAATATATATATATATAGTGCTTTGTTTCCTGCCTGTATTTTATTATTTTTCCTATTTTGTATCTGATCTGTACACCCTGTAGATGTCTAATGACTCTTTCACTACTGAAATGCAATGACCTGTTTTCTGTGCTGCCCCTCAGGAACGGGGTGTTACTACTGCAGTTTCTTATTGTATCAGATTCTTTTTTAAGTTTGTAATAAAAGCAGATTGGCAAAAAATAAGCATGGAAAATAAAAGTAATTGTGTCGTCCTCATTGTTTCTATGGAGAGCTATGAAGCATCTACTCAGTGTGTGTGTTTGGTAAAACTGAACATGTTGCAGATCAAACGTGATTAAAAAAAAAAGCAGATTGAAACTGTGGAGCAGTTCGTCCTGGTATGGCAGTAAACAAGTGATGTTTGATAAATAATTCAAAGCGAAGACGGGATTCTCAAATGGTGAGCAGCAGCCTACCTCTGCTGGACTCATCCCAGTAGATATTACTTTACATTTCATCAGCCGGTCCTCTGTCTGTCTGTCCCGTGGCTCTTTCAGACAGCTGAAAGGCAAATATACTGGACCATGTAGTGGTGTGACATTAACATGCATGACTCTCCTCCACATCGACCCACACACTCTGCGCTCACGTGCCTCTAAAAGTATCCCTGCTCTCCATCTTTCTCTGTCCATCCCTTAGCCATCTTGTTTGCTTCCATCTCCTCCATCCTTACAACCGTCTGATCCTTCCTTCTCTTCGTCTCCATCCTCCGCACGCGCAGACACACACATACCGACACATACACACACCCCGCTTGTCTTTGAGGTTGCTGTTACGCAACACCGATCCCTTGTGTGTTGATGTGATTGTTACGTAACATCTCCTACTCCTCAGGAATACTGATGAGCAGCAGGGCTGTAGCAGGGAAAGGACCGAATAAAAACAGCTGCCTGACATGAAATGTTTTTATTTGTTTTCATAGCCTATGTGTGCATTTATTCCCTGATCTGACTGATTCTGCATATCAGATGAGAATTTTATTTGTCCACCAAACTGTTTCTTTTGTTATCCATCGTTTCATTGTCTCCCAGCTGCCGCATCTGCTCAGTGACGCAGCGGAGGTAAAAGCCGGAGCCGACGTGTCATTAAAATCCATTTTATTTCATATGCATATTACAAGATACAGTTAGAACAAGGTACTACAGCTGCATGAATCAAGATACAGGGTTACAAAAACACGTTTATATAAAAAGAGAACAAAGCAAAACACCACAAAACTTTTCAACAAAGATATTTACTTTTTTTTCTTCCTTTCTCCTTTTCTGGAGTATTCTAGCTACTGTGGATAGTAAACAGAAACAAGGTGTTGATACAAAGCACTTGAAGTTGAGACACAGACAACAGAACTTTTAGTTTTTCTACTTGCAGGTAGAATATTACAAATATTGTTGTAATATCAAAAATGACTGCATGATGTCAATTGTCCAGACTTGTTTTGATTTAAAAAAGAAAAAAAAAATCAACATTAGTATTTTCTGATGAAAATCCCAAAATTCAAAGACAGAATCACCTTCTCCCCCCCCCCCCCCCCCCCCTTCTAATCACGGGAGAGAAAAAATATATTTTTTAACAGTCATTGCCTAAAAGCGGCATCAGGATTTTAAAGGTGCAGCAGCTATCTCTGTCTGCAGACATGCCCACTCATGAGGCTAAATCATTGCTGTCAATTTCCTTTTTGATCAGTGGTGCAGGCTGGCATGTGTCTGCCATGCTTCAAATGTCACCGAGTGAGTTTTTACATTGTAAGCCAGTTTTATGAGGCGCTTTGTATCAGAAAAGAAGACTGCTACATACTCTATGCAGTACTTACAAAGTACATGGTTTATTATAGTCTAAAAAAAGGCCCTGCCGGCCGGTACCTTCATTCAGTCTTATGCAGAATATTTTTATTCAGTTAAAAAAAATAACTAAACGTCTGCCCTTATCAGCTACACTGATTTCTAAACAGCATTATGCAATCCATGTCAAGTCTGAATGTCAATGCAAAAATTAAAAAACAAACAAGCACAATGCTTTAAAATGTCTGCTATACTACACTAGAAAACCCAAACACATTATCCATCAGGAATACAGAAAAGCACCAGCTGATCCAGTGTTTGTTGGTATAGATCGATCTTCAGTAAAAAAGAAGCCAACCCAGTGATCAAATGATGCTGTTTTCAGCTCAAGTTTGCCGCAACGTCAAGCTCAGGATGCACAGGGGTAGGTGGTGCTGTTGTGCCAGCCATAAACGCATGACATCACAGCAAAGATGCTCTGCTTTTTCATTTGATCGAACTGTACAGTAGACCATCAGCCCAGCTATCCAAAAAACATTTCCAGCTTCCAGCGATGGTTTACAGACATAAGTACACTTGGTGTAAAACATTTACAAGAAAAAAAAAAAAAAAGAAAAAGACATGTTTACTGGGTTTCATGCATTAGGATCCTTGACAACAGAGGATCTAAACTGGAAGCACAAAGGACTTTGGGACATTTCTATTAAATACAGTATAATTATTTGACATACAACATTATTACTGAAATTAAACAGGCATTACATAACAGAGTATTATTGCCACATTAATTTTCTTTCCAAGATTGTGGTGATTACGAGCACAAACTGTGCATCAGCCAGAGATGCAGAATCTCTTAACAGTCTGTAATACGTTTACTAATTTAGAAACAGGCTCAGCCACTTAGGCAAAAAAAAAAACAACAACAAAAAGGACTCAAATCATTGACACGGATCGAGGTTTTTAATTTTTATAAAATTAAGCTGCTTTTGATGCTTCAACCAACACCACTCTGTATCCCTGCTTCAGCTTTAACCACCCAGAAGAGGAAGTGTTGGATGAGGTAAATAAGAGTGTGCCCTGTCCTCCGTACAGGAGGGAACAAAGTTAAACAAAAACCCACCAAATAAGTATTTAAATCTCTTTTAAAAACATCCAAAAAGCACAGTTTGCCCACTGAATTCCCTGCTCAATCATTGGTTTCATTATATAGGTATTGTTCCTTAAGAAGGAAATAAAATCATCTGACATTTTGTCGTACATCACATTCAATGGATGTGTTATTACCATCAGAATAAATATAGCACTCTTTGACTATTTGGCAAATATAAGGGTAAGTGTAGGTTAATAAAGACACAGTCTTAGGAAATAAATACCATGAAACTGTAGAGTATTTACATGGTGGAGAAGCATTCGGCTTTCTGCCTGGCTACAATACAAATAAAAACAGAAAAGGGAAAAAAAGGGAAAAACCAGTATCACCACTCCTTTGTCGGGCAGACAGTGACTCTTACGCCCTCTACTTGCAATGTGCAGTGAAATAAACACTTCTATCTATAGACATACCCCTCCACCGGTGAGGGCCCTGAAAATCATCAAACGTACCCCCTCAACGGTAATCTAACAAAGCAAAAAAATATATATATATACACACTCTTACTTCCTATTAATAACCTCTTTCATAAAAATCTTATCTGAAGCTCTGGATGCTGATCGAAGATCAGTAGAAAAGAAAAAGAAAATTATCACAGTAGTCTTAAACTACGGGTCATGCTTCTTTTTTTTTTTTTTTTTTCTGACGGAGGCTACTGCGTCTCCCACTGCGTTTGTGGTAAACAAGGCAGTTAGACCAGTTCCCACACATTATGTGTGTGTTTAAGGAAAAGGTGCAAAGATGAGTTACACACGTTATAAACACGCAACACAAAATGCTATGAAGATGACTGTATATACACACAGTTTGTTTTCTCTTTACTATTTTTGTGTGTGCGCATAAACGTGTGTTTGTGTGTGTGTTTTGTGTGATATTAGAGGGAAGACCAGTGAGCGAACCACACCACTAACAGACTTCCCTTCTTCTCTCCAGTACTAAACTGAGCTCTCCTCCCTCCTCAGACTGGACGTACCTCCACCGGTCTGACTCCTGCTCCTTTATTTAGCCACAGCCAGAATATTCGTTTGAGTACAACGCAAGATAAATGTGAAAGCCGGCGAGTGTGCCTCATTAGAAATTCTCAACATCTGACTGACCCTGCCCAAGATTTGGTCCGATAAGAAGTGCTGTAATGTGATCAAAACTGGTGTTAGCATGTAAAAGCCGGTGGTTTTGTTGTACCAGCCTGCTCTGTTTGTTTCATGACTTTCATGAGCTTTTCTTGAGATAAAACCCAATTTTCCTCATGTGTTCAAGCCAAAGGAGCAACCACAACAGTCCCCTTCCTTTCTTTCTTTCTCTGTGTAGGAGCCAGGCGCTCTCCACAGGCCTTCCTGTGACCTCTGCTCCCATTATGCCTAACTGCCTGCCACTATGCATCCCAAACTCCAGCGTCGTGTGAAGAGACATCATCTGGAGCTCCACGCAGTGACCAGAGGTCAGAAAAGACAACAGTGCAAATCAAGATTCCCTTTGTGTTTGTGTCTGTGTTGGATTCTGTGGGGAAGGGAGTTCTGCTTCGGTCTGATTGACGCCTCGAGGGTTTTCTTCCGAGTCTTTTTAACCTCTCCTCTCCTTACAGCGGGCCGTACTTAGCCTCATAGCGGGCCAAGATGTTCTTGCAGCGGCCGCAGTCCTTGCGCAGCTCGGCAACTTGCTGCCTCAGCGCCGAGTTTTCCCGCTCTAGGAAAGAGGCGCGCACGGTGATCTGGTTTTCTTTCAGCCGCCGTGCATCGCGGGAACGCTTCGCTGCCACGTTGTTCTTCTTCCTCCTGGACCAGTACTTGTCATCCTGAGGGAACACAAAGAATGAAAAGGAGTTCAACCTTCACCTACATATGTAAAATAAGGGAAAGAAATCTACTAAACTCTCACTGAGATCTAGTAAAAGTAAATGTTATAGTATTACCTTCTGCTCATCTGGAACATAGACTTTCTTGGCTTTCTTGATCATTGGCTGCGGTTTCAGATCCTCGTCAGAAAACTTGTGTTTGCGGGGGTTGAACAGCTCTCCCCCCGGCACGCTGGACAGAACAAGGTCCGTGGGATCCGGCTGGAAATTAATGTCCACCTCAATGGCATCTGGGTCGATGGGAGAGGGCGTGTTCCGCTCTGCAATGTTAGTGGCCAAAGAGGGTAAATAGTAAAGATGGGTACAAGAGAAGTCAGTTCATTCGCTATTTCATATACTCTGATTTATGTTATGAGGCCTGCAGTGCTTGTGTGGGACAAATTTCCAAAATTTGCAGGGATGGAGTCAGAAGAGTTGTTTTATATTTGTTTAGTTTTGTTCTGGGGGTTTTGAGTTTGATATCTCCACTAAGGTATCACAGTGACGCTTCACAGGTTCCTCTCAACAGAGCAAAAAATATCAACTTCTAATATCTAGTGGGTTTTTTTAGAGGACCTGGAGATCTGCAGGTTAGAGAACAATCATGCTGCTTGTTTTTCAAATGCATAGAAACTTTTAAATGGGTTCCAAGGTCAATGTTTTGGCTGTGCAATTACATATACAAAGTTAGTTACTGGAACACCAGTAGCTATGTTTTCATTCATTATGGAAGCAAATCTGAAGCAATCTTTTGAAAGGTTGCAAAAAAAAAAAAAATGAACTATGAATCAGTGTGATGTCATTCAACATATTTCCAGCCTCTAGTATTCAGCTCTTGGTACAGATTTAATACATTTGCATCTTTCCTTTTTTTAGTCCAATTCATGAACTGGAATATAAAATAAAGCAAAAGTATCTGAAGTCATTTAGATTTAATACGAGTCCTCACAATACATACATAAAAGAACTGCATCACTCACCTGTTTTCTTCACTTCTGCTTTTGTCTCTTCTGCTAAAGACTCTTGCTCTTCTTCTTCTTCCTCATCTTCTTCATCATCATCCTCCTCTTCCTCTTCTAGCTTAGCTGGTTGTAAGGTAGTGACAGTGACCGTTTCCTCTGGATCTGAGGTGACCGTAGAAGGGGATGTGGGAGATTCTGATGTTGAAACGGAGCCTTCAGCAGCAGCAGGAGTAGCTACAGGAGTAACTTTGGGGTTGGATTTGCCTTTGCCCTCCACTGAGGTCAGAGTCTTCTGCAGCTCCTCCTCCTCCAAGGTTACAGGGATCCCGTTCTCCAGGAGGAACTCGTCCAGGTCCATGTACTCCAGGTGAAAAGTCTCCCCATCATAAGGAATCGTCTTCTCCCAGATGGCTGGGGTTAGGGAAGCTGATACCCCACCTCCGCTACTTCCACCCCCTCCTCCTCCTCTGGAACCTCCACCTGTACTGGGTGGCACAGCTCCACCTCCTTCCACATCCTCAGTGGAGCACAGCTTTTCCTTCTCTATCTCTACAGGGGGAAAAACAAAACAAAGGGACACAAATGTTTAATAAATGCGCGAGCTGTTGTGCTGTGTGCACATGACTTGGGAAGTCCAGGACACAAAGAAAGTCATTTCACACATAACAGAAACTGTGTGTGTGTGTGTGTGTGTGTGTGGTGGGGGGGGGGGTATGAGGTTTCACGGAAGTCAGAGAGTACACTTTGTCTCACGCTTGCAACCCAAAACACAAACCATCCCAGAGCGAATTGGAAGCCAGATAACAAAAGATAAATGAATGTGGTGTATTGTCAAGCAGTGACTCTGTCTCTACGTGTCTTTATATCTGAGTTTCACCGCTTAAAGATCAGCTCAGAAGAGTTGGAACTTTTTGTTCCTTTATCTCTTCCTCGCAGACTCGCCTGAAACTGGCCACGCGCAACATATGAGCCACAACTCCGCCTTATAAACAACTAGAATTTAATAAACAGCAAATTTTAGTGACTTGGCATACACTTAGAAGATTATGCTGTACATATGTATTTTAGTTCACAGCGTTACAACAGTCTCCAAACTCCGGGCTCATTCACGTTACAGAGACAAGCTGGAAAACTGAGCAGCGTTTCAAGCTTACCGTCCTCGCCTTCCTCCAGGATATTGGGAGGAGGGATATCCATAATCTTCTTCAAAGCAAAAGGGAAGGTCTTTTGGGAAGCCGCTGTAGCGACATTACCGCTGGGCTGAAGCGCCACTGCCACCGCTGCTTTGCCAGGCATTGTTTTCCTGTCAAGCTCCGAGGAGAACTGAGCTGTGCTGGAAACGGCAGCTGGTGCCAAAAAACCACAAAAGCTGCGGAAATTAACAAGAACCGCGGCTTCTCGCTTGTTCCGAGACCGCTGTTGCTGTCAGAGTCAGTTTTGTCAATATTAACGCTTTTGGATGAGAAAACAACAAAACATGAACCTCTTGTTCTCAGCGCCCAGCGAGCGCGCTCATTGGACTCTCAACAGTCCCAAGCCACGCCCACCGCGGCGATAGTAGAAGCTGATTGGCTGCCAATTCTATCTGTATTAATATGTATATTGCAGCGGCTTCTCTCTTTTGGCCTCTAATCACTATATAGTTGATCATTGGCATCAAAACACACATGATACAATGAAATAATATCAAACTACACAGTTCATACACGAGATAAGAACTCAAAACACACTGCACAGTCTCCAAGTAGAATACTTTTATAAATACACACATTATATAGATATCTATATATAGATATATCTATATATAGATCTTAATATATATAATATAACAATCTTAAAATTTCCACAGCTTCCGTGTGACCACAGACTGAGATAGATGCTTTTCTCTCACACACACACCCTATGAATATCCTGCAATGACTTGTCCTTTGCAAAAACAAGACACTCGTGCCCAAACATGTGCAGCCGCCCCCGCCCCGCTCACGTGATCGTGCAATCTGTCGAGGGGGCGTAGCTTCAGATACTCCTCACGTGCAAGGCAATGAGAGCTGGAGCGAGCACGCGCCCAGCGTTTGAACAGCTGGCACGCGGAATTTAGAGAACACAATGCTCTAGTCACCACAGAGCACGAGTAATATATACGTTTTAAAATAGTAATGTCGCCCAAAATGTTTCCGCTTCCTGACAAATAAACTAATTACATTAAAACACAACACGCGCCTCCATTTGAGCAAAGAGTGTTTAATACAGGAAAAAATTAAGCAAAAATAATTCATAAGAAGCGCCTCAATAGGTGGAAATCTCACGTTTCAGTGCACGCGACAGTTCCCGCCTCTCCCTCACTCTCTCAGGCAGGATGTTTGGGTTCAGGAACACAATGTTCAACTCTATAACAAACCACCTTCACCGCTAGTTTGTGGGGGTTTCTTCAGAAGTCCACAACTATAAAGGCCATTATCAGCTGTGAAGTAAACAATGAGTCGGTCCTCGGAGAAAAGGACGCCAATGAAATCTGCAGCTTGATCCTGCATACCAAAAAAGGGGACGGGACACTGACTGACTAGAATCTAAATAAAGAGCAACATAAGCTGAGATGTTTCCAGTGTCTTTGCAGCAAGTGACCTCAATTGTACAACACTCGGCATCATATAAACATATTATAAAAAGGTGTCACCTTGACTGAAAGGCTGATTAAAAGCTAAAAGTGGAGCATGAAAATCACACTTTTCTTCTAAGTAGGGCTATGTATCACATCTCATCCCTGCAAACTCAACTCTAAATTAAGCCGTCATAAGATAAGATAAAATAAGATAGATAAATAGATAGGTACTTTATTGATCCCAAGGGAAATTGTAATTAATTGATTATTCTGCAAACTGCGTTGACTGAAAAGTCAACACCTGTCTTCAGTCCTCTTTATGTACAGAGCAGACCAAGCTGCTCTTTGAGAATAACAATTTTTTTAAAAAAAGCTAAACAAAACCAGATATTAGTGCCCCCTACTGTTCATTAACACAGATGAAAATCATCTTTCCCCTCAAGTGACAAGTCTTCAGGTGGCACAGTGTCCAATCAGTGAGAACAAAGACAGTGGATGTACTCGCTTCAGGTTTGGAGTCTCTGAAAAGAGTATTAGAGGTTTATAACAAATACAAGATGTATTACATGGCTGTTTGGCAGATTTTATGAACAAACCACCACGGTGTGGGGGGTATAGAAAAGTGAGATAATATGGAACAGAAACATCAGGGAGTGTCCGGCAGAATAAGCAACAAACATTATGTATTCTAGGGAAAATTACTACAAAGTATCTCACACCATATTATTTAGTGTGCCAGCAGACTCCGCAAATGTGGTACCAAGTGTCTTCATCGTACCAAATCAGTACAAGTCATTGAATGAAGCCTTATTTATAACATGGCTGTACTTTTGGATGTATTTAGGTTGAGTTTCAATGTGCATTATGGTTGATGCAGTGAAAAACTATTGAGGTGAGGCGTAAACAACTGAAAATAACCGTTTTAAAAGTACAGTGGCACAGTTTCTGTATTTTGTCTGCGGGTCCCATTTACAGTAGAAGCTAAACCATCAGAACTAGCCAGGAAATGCATCCATTTTGGGAGCTATCCAGTGCTGAAATGGCCCAGCGCCAGGAATTCTTGTACTATATTTTGGCTTACTTTGACTCTTGGACTCATTTCATCATATCCTTTTCTGGTCTGTGACTTGTTGTTTCAACCTTGTCGTTTGCCATGTGACACTATTTCTTAATACAAGTCCACGAGGCTGCATGTAAATCATGACACGCTGCAAAACTTTATGTGTCTGCAGATTCTCTGTCATCCAGGACAAACCAGTTAATAGACATAAGGAAACAAGGTCTGAATTTCTTTTGGTTCTTACTTTCACTGGCTAATGAAGAGGTTGTTTTTTGTTGTTGTTTTAAAACACACTGTGTTGGACACTCCAAGCTGTTGAGACAATCACATCAGATAGCGGAGAATGGTCTTTTAGAGACCATGTTTATGGCAAATGGTGCTTTTGGATGCACCATGCTCTACATAGGGAACAAAGTGTGCAGAGAGTAAGTTAATGAGGGCATGTACAGTTTGCTTTCAGAGACGGCAAGTTGTTCCACAAGTTTTTGTGAGAACATTTCCCACTGATGCTGCTCTACTTACTAACTTGTTGAGGATGTCACAGAGCTCAGATTTTCATAGTTCTATAAGTACTTAATTTTTGCAAACTCAGTCTGAATGTCATCCTACTGATGGAAAGCACCAGACTGTAATTACACTTTAAATCACTGCTAATCCTAGAGGGTTGCAGGACTTTCATAAATCATTGTTTAAGATAAAAATTGTAAAAACAAATGTCATGATTATCTTTTGACTAAATTCCCAGCCCAACCTCAGGCAATGCCTGAATGAGTCATCGCCCCTGTATGCATCAAATAGAGAGCGAGACATTTTTTGTCAATATGCAAACAAAGCTAAAGAAGACAGGTGAGGAGAGTGAAGAAAAAAGAAAAAGAAAAAGTAAACAAGTAACATGATAACCAACTTGCTTGCTTTAGTCTTGCTCACATGTCCTTTCACCTTAATCCCTTCCTTCTCTTGTTTCCCATTTTTTCTGCACCGTCATAAACTACAGAGGGCTGAAAAACCCCTTAACAACTTAGAGAAGAGGTAGAGCAAGAAAGTTAACTTATAATGCAGCAAGTGCACAAAAACAAAACTAACAATGTGATGAAACCCTGAATGAAGAATGTTTCAGTTTTATTGCATCAGTTGCAAACTGCCATGTTGACATCATGGTAAAAGACCTCAGTCTGCTGAGATAACGCAGCTCAGTCTTTTACCCCTGATCATTGTGAGCCCGCAGACACGTTCCTAAACTTTTAAATAATCCATAACCAATGACTGTCTTATGCTCCTGAAACCTGATCTAAAATTAATAACCAGACACTTTAGTCAAAGGCAACAAGACAAAAAGACAACATCTCTCTCATAATTCAACAAGCCAGTTTATAGCCATGACAGTGTAAAACCATTGCCATGTATCATGTACATCAGCAAACCAGCAAATACACCTGTTGATATGTGAACAACAGATCCTCCAGTCTGGCCATACAATCTGAGTTATTACTTCAACTTAAAAAGAAAATAAACGCATTAAACATCAAAACCATCAAAAAGGTAGATTTATTGCAAGTCAGTATTGAGACTATGTATTTCTCAAAGTGTCAAACAAGTTGGGCCAAAAGTGTAAGTACTACTGTCAGAAAGTCATGGCACTAAAATAAATATGTACTGCAGTAAATATCAGTTGGTCTTTTTATATATATTTTTACGTTAACATGTTAAACATGTTTTGTATCAAACTTCAATAAAAACTCAAATGACTGTTTTATTACAATTATTCTTTTGTTTGTGTTGAATCAGACTCTGTTGAAGAAAAAAAAATGTTGTGAAAAAAGAAAACTTACCAATTTCATCAAAGGCTGGGAAGGAGAAGGGGTAGTCGGCCAAGGCCTTGAGGAGATCAGGAACGTCGCTCCTATCCCCCAAAAAGATCTGGTTTGTTGTTGACATGACGGACAGCCTTTCAAACACCTGCTGCAGTAAAAGATTTAAGTCCAAGAGACTGAAAAACCGCTTTAAGTATGACGGAGGAACCGTGCGAGCTCTCTGCAATGGTCTTCTATTACTTCTTCTGAACTTCGCAGTAGCACGGGGACTCCTGCATGAGTCCAAGTAATTTGTTAATGAGCAGCTTTAGCCCCGCCCTCCACCGATTGTTGACTTCATAATATTCGAGTACGCATATGTCAATCAAACCGCTGCACCTATCAGAGAGCAGGAGGCGGGCTTGAAAAGCCAAAACAACAGCAACCACAGCTGACAGGACTTCCATTTGGGAACATATTTGTGCACACCATGCACGGCTGCACGTGCAAGGCAAAATAGTCTTTCTGAAATGCCCAGCGCCATCTAGTGCCCTGCTAAGAAATTGAAATAGTGTAATTACAAAGCAACCGAGTATTTCCAGCATTCATACTTTGTACGAAATGTACAAAAAACATGTTAGGGATTGCAGGTGCCACTTTTCAAGTATAAGTTATTTGAATCATATAGATAAAAACTATATAGTTATAGCCATTTGTATGATAAACTATCATAATAGGGTATTTGACAAATTTACAATAATGCACAGCAACTAACACCTTGTCTAAACATTACAAATATAGTGTACTCATACCAACATGATATGCAAATCTGTATCACGTGTTTGCATGAGTACAAATTGGACTTGGACACAAGAGTACTCATAGTATTTTAATACACATTCAGGGGTTTAAACATTCTGCATGTCTTTGGTAAACTGTGGACTGAGGCACTGATCAATGCTGAAATAAAACAAATGGAGGGGGGAAAACATAAAAGAATGAAAATAAAGCATACCAATGGCTGAAAGTACAGATCGATTTCAACTCTTTAACAGACATGAAGCAAAAAGACACTTTATTCACATGGCAGCATACACTTAAAAAGTTAAAAGATTCCCTAAACTGAAGTTATTGATGTGGCACTTTGGGGAAGGCCAACATGTGTTTTACAATTCAAGTGCTTCCTTATTCTAAACTGTGTGTCAACTTATAGTTTTGGTTTGAAACATCGAGGCATAATCAAAATGCTAGTTTGGCAGTTGCAAAGTCAAATTCTTCTCAGTCCTGCAGTAGAAAGTTGTACTTCCCAAAGTCAAACTCATTCGCCATGATAAGCATGTCATCCCTAGCTTTGGCCAGTTTGTGTCGCAGGAAATCCCGTCTCTCCGTCCACTCTTGCAGCTCCTCTGAGCTGTGGGCGTAATCGCAGCTCACACCATCAGGACAGCCACCATCAGACCTGGAAGTCATCAACATTATGCTAAATGTTTCCAGAGTTTGAATCTGATTTTTGACTGATAATTACAAAGCATTTGTTCTGGTAATTTGTTAACTTCCAATAAAATTTATTAATATACATTTTCAGTGTATTTTTAAGCCACTGAAACGTCCACAAGATGCAAAAACAATATTGAAATTCAGTTGACTATAAATGTTGAACTCCGAGTGGACTCGCTCTGAGCTGCTGTTGCTCTGCTAATGTGCTGCACAACTTAAGTTGCTCAAAGTTTCATTGCCAGGTTCTCCATCTGCTCCTGTTATTTGAACTTATGACACTGCAATATAAAAATTCCTAAGAGCTGAACTTAACATTTGATTATTCTCTGAAACCACAAACTGATCTGAAAGAAGATCTTACTTGGGGCAGAGTTCAAAGCGTGTTCCAGGAAAGCGGTAGCTCCACGTCAGAGCCTCGTCTTCTCCCTCACAGCTGAACACTCTGTCCTTGTGTTTCTCAGAGGAAATGTGCTGCTGCCACTGTCGCTCACTGTTGCTGTGTTTACCACACAAACGGCAGTGGAAACCATACTAAAATATTGAAAGGGATTCATACGTTTTTTTATAAAATAATCTTTTCTTACAGATGCAAAGAGATGCACAGAGAACAAGTTTTGGCCTTTAGCTTAAGCTGTAAACCCACCATTGGTTCAGCGTAGTCAGTTGGCATCATGATGCATTTCTCTTCAGAGTTGGACTGAGACAACGTGGCTCCCTCTGCTTGGCGGTTGTTGGCAGCTAATGCCAACCACATGTCATAAACCTGCTGCATGTCTCGCACTACAAGCATAAAAACAATGCTGTGAACTTCTGCATTTAACCATCGTGCCCAGAAACCAAAACAGGTTCAACTTCACTTCATTCCTATTGCAAAGTATCTCAATTTGACATCGCAATGTCCAAATCAATGAGTACCTTCAAACAAAACACACACTATGCACCAACTGATTCTACAAGCAGGGGTTATTTATGGTAGGCTCCTTTGCATATTTCCTTTTTAACTCATGTTAACAGTATTGCAGAATAATTCTAACAACTCACAGTCATTATTCTTCATGTACGTCCACATCTCCTTCTCCTCTTGGCTGTGGGCAAAAGTGCAGTTCCCAGTGTAGTTACACTTCCTCTTCTCCAGAATCTGGGCACACATCTGATAAAAAAATTTTTTTTTATAGCTATTAAGTGCAGAACACACTGCTGAGTACAAACAGTTAATGGATAGAAATCTTCCGATATCATTTGACGTGTCAACGTTGGCTGAACAGGATGAGTTTGCAAGGACAAAACCACATAAAACAAGCTTTGTGGTCCCTTTGGGGCAGTAGAGGTACTGGATTTGTTGCTCTGGCTCAGGAGCATATCGAGGGAGATGTGGAAAAATGCTTTTTTCAGTATAAGAAATGGGATTTGTTCAGTTGATACATTCAGAGTAGAAAACCAGTCATGTGGGAAAATAAACAGAGCACAAAAAGTAAGGAAATATGTGTTTGATTATTTCTTTGCGGTGGCAATACTTCTTGGCAATAAATCTTATACTGTTAAAAAGCTTGTTTATTTCTCTTTTAAATGAGGGCACATTTATAAAGAAAATCCATCTGTGGGATGAAAAAACAGCTTATTGTGCTATTGACTCTTGTTTTGAGCTGCCAATACCCCAGGCATTGGCAATAAGGTGCCTGATTATGAGCATCTGTGAGCATGGACCCTGCTACAGTGGTCAGCTGGTGTCTGCTACAAGTATACCTTGTTTGACTGATCAGTATAGGGCCTCTCTCATAGGGCAACTTCAAGATATTGCAGCATTATTTGGGGCAACCCCCAGTACCATCTTTAAATGCTGCTGGTGTCAGCAAAATGTGCACTGGAACCCAGTTATGTGGAGGAAATTTATGTTCGGCAATGAGTCCCAATTCGGCCTACGGCAGGTGGATTGTTTGGGACAAATTTCGGTGAAAATGGGTAGAACACTGTGCCGACTGCTAGGGTAACAGCTTTTAGTGGAGGCAGTGTGATGGTATGGGCCAGCATCTCCCTCTGTGGAAAAACACATTTTGTCATCACTGAAGGAAATCTCAATGCAGGGAGATGATAGACAAGAGATTCTGAAACGAGGGGTAATCTTATACCTCCTGTCTGGGACTAAACTCCATCCTCCAATATGACAACGCTCACCCCCACAGAGTGGGGTTTATCAGAGACTACCTACAGAATTTGGGAGTACAGAGGACGGGATGACCTGCCTGCAGTCTTGACCTCAACCCCACCGAACACATGTAGGATCAGCTTGGCTGTGCTGTTCGTGCCAGAGTGACCAACACATTACACTGGCTGGCTGAATGGGATACCATCTCACAGCTGTGTTTGACTAAGCTGATGACCAGCATGGGGATGAGATGCCAGGCTGTTGTGGTTGTGAGCTGCAGAGACTTTACACACCACAAGTTAATGCCCAGGACCTGTTGTACAGTAGTACTCTGTTGTTCTGTGTCCCATAAGAATTCTTAAAAAATGTAAATAAATAAACCTTTAAAATAAATCTTCAAAGCAGTGGAAATGCTGCACAAAACATAAAAGGGAGAATAAATGTAAGAAAACTTGTGTTTCACACTGAAAGCCTGTTGAATGAGTGCTTCTGTGGAACAACTTGTTGCATCTGAGTGTGTAAGATCAGAGGAAGAACACCTACATCATATTGCAGAGGGAAGTTCTTGGCATGTGGCAGCGGTCGGACCTGAACCCATTTACTTCTCTCTGAGGACTTGACCAGCAGCACTCGTCTTTCTTTAGTCCACCTGAAGTTGAAGTGGAGACAGAAATATGATGATAAACGTGACTTTTTATCTTTACTCCGCCTGACAGTAAATGCTGCTAACAGAAATTCTCATGGCACCATCCATCCATCCATCCATCCATCCATCCATCCATCCATCCATCCATCCATCCATCCATCCATCCATCCATCCATCCAGTCCCGAGTCTGCACTGGGGTAATGTACTTTTCTGCAATGTAAAGCACCTTCAATTGTCCTGCACATGACATGTGCTCTATAAATACATTTGCCTTCCAAAAGAAGCTCATTTCTGCTGCTTGTACCCACAATCTGATTCTTCCAGTCACTAGCCAAACCTCATGACCACAGATGAGGATTAGAACATAGATAGACCAGTAAATCTAAAGCTTTGCCTTTCAGCTCAACTTTCTTCACAACAGACTGCTGCCTCTTTACTGCTTAACTACAAAGCCTGAGTCCATCTCGTCACCTCTCACTCCATCCTACCATCACTTCTGCAAAGATCCTGAGATACTTAGGTAGCCCCCCCCCCCAGACTTGCAGAAGAATTAAGTACACATATTGTGTTTACTCACATGTGTCTGGCTTTGGCAGAGCAGTACTTGAGTGCTTTGTCTGGTTCACTAATCAGGCCGTCTCGCCAGCACCGAGCACATGCAAACTTCATCTTCATGTTAAGACTCTTCCCAGCGCTGGCACCTCCTGCTCCTCCTCTAGATTTGCCTCCACCTCCTCCAGGGAAGAACTGCTTAATGTCAAATGATAAAAGAGCAAAAATACAGATGACATTCTCAATAAATTTATTTTAGTCTATTTTTACAAAAGACATACTCTGGTTGCTATTTACGAATGACATGATGCTGTAATTAAAATTAAAATATAAGGTTTGTAAATAAGAGAAGCAGAAAAGTTGACTCATTAAAGACATTAACAGCAATGATGATGACAAGTATGAAAATAGCGTAGGCAAGAACCAGAATGGACATGCTGCTGGATGAGATAGAGGACACTACTGTCTCTATACATATTGGAACAAACATTTCTTACTCTGTTTACTTTGTCTTTGTTTGAATTTTGCACCTGCTTGTCATGATACCTCATGGATACCTTCACAATCTCATCAGGGCTTATACCTGTAAATTAACACACACACAGAGAATTAAGCCGATAACATATTGAAGTCCCCATGAAATCAAATATGCTTTTATACAGGTCTTCCACTTCATGTCTCCACAAATAATAAAGTATTTTTGTGATTAATCATTCTCGTATTTAAAGGTTTCCTGAAAAAGAAAACCTATTTTAGCTTATAGGTGTCAAACTCTGGCCAGCGAGGCAATACCAAATCACTACCAGAGCTGGCCCACCGGTCATATACAGCACATGTACTGCTAATACTCCAAATCCCAGAATGCTCTGCTGGTGTTTTGGCATGTCAGTCAGGACCGGACAGGAATCATAACATCTCACAGATGTCTGACTGATGAACACCTTCAGTCAAGCCTGAGGACTTCCTCAGCTCAGAGCCTGAGCCTAGATATTGACGAGCTAGCATCCAAGAAGAGATGCAGGCATCTGGCTTGGACACATCAGAGTAGATCAGTGTGAAGCAAACTGAGCTATAATTAACGTTTTCTTGCTACTCCAAGGCACAGGCTTGAATGGTTGCATATTAATTGAAGGATACTATTATTTGTTAATTGGTTTATTATCATTTTATTTTCAAATTCATTGTTAGCCTGTGGAAAAACCTTATTGTTGAAATTCAAATCAAAAGGCTGCAAAAAAAGAGAGGCATACAATTTCTATTTCAATTCTATTTAAGAAATGAATGCCATTAATTAATTAGAAATTAAATTTTGCACGTGTGCAATATTAAGTTATATGTTAAACAGTATTTAGCTTTGCTTGTTCCATATTCAATGTTAAAGCAAAACTTGTTTGAGTCCATATGAAAAGGTTCATTGTTTTATCTGGAGGAAAAAAATCTTTTTAACAAATATCAATGTTTCTATTTGAGGCTAGATAATGTTTTTCATTTAGGATGTTTTTAACTGGCAAAACTTCCAATAGTTTTTACAAATACTGGAAAATCTAAGATTATCTACGACGCATAAAACATACTGTCCATGTACGTAATAAGGCTGCACCTGTGTGACGCTGAACCCTCCAGGTTTTAAGCTCAATGACAGAGTGGGCATACTGGCAGTTGTCTTCTCTTTGGCAGCCATACCGGATGGCTTGGTGGCACAAGTTCAAGTGGCACAGGACGCTGAGTGGACGAACTTTGCTGTAGTTCACGTTGTAGGTCCTCACCACAAATGCCAAGCACCTGATAGGCACAGAGGGAAGAAACAGAGTGCATGGTTGAAATAGGAGAGGATAGAAGGAGTTTAGGAGTCATAATGAACCCCACACTCACTTGTTAGCATCAAAGTTGTGACGAGCATCCAAATTAGAGCAGATGGCGTGATTGTCATTGGAGCGCTTACTGATGATTCTAGGTTTACCGTCGTAACACTCCTACAACGACAGAGATGGCAACAAGTTGGTAGTAGTTTTTGTTGTTAACACTCATCTATCATTTTCAGTAACAAGGTGTCTTACTTTTACAGTTTCAAATGAAGCAAATGTGACTTTATTGACAACAAACAGCATGGTACATGCACTAACCTGACAAAGAAAGATAAACATGCCCTTGTTTTCCTCTAGAAGGCGTATGATGCTGTTCACGGGGTGGTCAGGTGTGGTCTCAAACAGCAGATTCCTGTCTAGTGTCCCCTTCCTCTCTTCTGTCCAAACATCTATCTCCAGCTGGTTGTAGGCAAACGTGCAATTCTCTCCATACATACAAATGCCCAAATCCCCAGACTTCAGCAGCTCTACGTAAGTGAGAAAATACACATCATTTACCAACTGTTGTTTATCAGCAACGGTGATCTCAAGCAGAGATAAACATGCAGAGTCGCTGCGTCACGTGATTTCATTTTCAAGTTCACATTCTGTTGATGGAACAAACGCTTGTGTGTGAGTGGAGCACACCCCCCCCACAAAGAGAATATTTGACATAATTGCTTTTTAATAAGCTTGTTTAAACATCTGAAACACAGCAGAATGAGGAGAAATGTTGGAAATAAATGTATATGTTAAATATAAATGTTGAATATTCAAGAATCTTTGACTTAATGAAAATATCAAACTTCATTAGACAATTTGAAGCCTCTCTCACATATTCTAGTCAAAATAGACACATTATTAATGCAGGACAGTTGAAGAGGCTACGTACTAGGGGTGGGTTTAAAAAAAATTGATTAATCGATTTAAATCGATTCAAGTTAAATTAATTCAATATCGATTCATAAA
>JAOXYM010000022.1:2101936-2112450 GCA_028567055.1 Leptatherina wallacei
GTTTAATCTCTACTGGCAGTTTGTTCCACTTGTTTGCAGCATAACAGCTAAAAGCTGCTTCTCCATGTTTAGTCTAGACCCTGGTCTGCACTAGCTGACCTGAGTCTTTAGATCTAATGCTTGATGAATGATAGATATATTTGCTACTAAAGGTTTGGTTGTCTTCTCCAGCTTCATGAGTGTTTAAAGTAGTTATTTCCTTACAGTATGGATTAGACAATCTGCCAAAAAATGTAAAAGAAAAAGAATTAATTAAATTTTTTTTACAAGCACTATTTAATCACCAGGGCTTGTAAATGTAGCCCTGGTTAAATGTATAGAAATTCTTTGCACATGTAGTTTTGGACATTATGGCATACAGTTAGTAGTGGAACTCTCATTCTGATAAATAATAGGATCACAATGAAAACATTCACAGGGAAGGAGTTACTCAAACTCTGGAAATTGTTAGTTTGTTTCAACATGCAGTAGTGGAAGCCTGTAAGTGAACAAAAACACTTTTCTTTCTTTTGCCTTTTTTCTTTTGAATGTTCAGTTCTCACAGGAGAGCTGAAAAAGTTACTCAAGCTCATGCCACACTAAAATATTACTTTCCTGAAACCCATTTGGCTTGCATCCTCACAACTGTCCTCAGAAGAAGTCATTTCTATTTTCGATAGTAAAACTCAGAAGATAAATAGTAATCTCAATAGTTTGTGAGGAAAGTTTATTCACAGTTTTCTACAATAATAGATGGGGGTGTATTTTAATGCAATGGCCAGAGAAGCTGGCTGCTGTTGGATTTGATTGTGACAAATGTCAGGTTGTTTGCTCTATCAATGGATCAACTAAAAGAGTATAATGATAATCATGGAAATTGACATAAAATGAACTACAATCCATCTTATAGATTGTTTTATCACCCAACCCAAACGTTTATCAGCAATTGTCTTTTCACTGTTTGATAATGATGTGGCTACAACAGGTAATATCTGCCTTCACAGGCCTTAAAACATCTTTGCAGCATCCAGGTGATTAACTTTGGAGACTGCCTGGTACGATCTGCTGGTGCTAAAGCGATTGCAGAAACCGTGTCAGAAGGATTACCACTCCTAAAGGTGAGTCAAGTTTACGTCCAGGTCAGACCGACTAAGCAGACCTGAGCCGTCTCAGTTTTTAATAATTAGTTGCAGTGACTTGTAGCTCTTGGGAAGAGACGGCATGAATGTCGGGAGGCTGTTGGTCACATGGCTGTAGTTTCTGATCATATCTGCCCTAGATTTATTAAGGAAAGTCCTTTTCTTTTTTCCTGTAGTTTAATGTTTGTTTGAAACGATGTCTTATTTCATTGATCGAGTGCATTATAATATTACTAAATATTTGGAGGCTACTGAAAAATTAAAACAGTTTAACCATCTAATGTGCTCAAATTGTTGTCCAGCCCCGTAAGAGGCTCCGAGTAGGACTCTTATAGCAACATGTTAAGATGGGCCAACATTTCAGCTCCCAATCATATCCTCCACAGTGAATTAAATAGTAAGCATCAAAACCATTGTTCGGATTTAATATGCGTGAACATTTCCAGACTTGCCTGACAATAATATATAATCATTCACCTTTCCTCTTTAGTCAACATTTTATCTTTTATTAACAGGAACTCAACCTGTCCTATGGTGAGATTACAGAGGATGCTGCTGTGGCTGTGGCACAGGCTGTGAAGGATAAGGACAAGCTGGAGAAACTGGAACTAAATGGTACAGCCCTTCACATGTTTATATGTCATGAAGATTTTGTTTTTGAAAATGTCTTAACCCACCAGTGAAAATGGCTGCTTTGCTCTTCCAAAGAAATCTGTTTTCAAATATTTCCATTGATAGAATATTTAGAATAGTTGAACATGAGTAGACTTCCCCTCCTGTGGTTCTACTTAGGTTTTTATGTGTTAGAGGTTTAATTTTTTGTTTAATTGTGCTCCCCAACTTTCGGTGGTTTTCAGGCAACTGTCTCGGGGAGGATGGCTGCAAAGCTGTGAAGGACATCATGGGAAGGTTGAACTTGGTTGATGCTCTGGGATCACTAAGGTAAGTTAATTTATACTTTCATTGGACCTTCCTGTCCTATTGAGACTTGTAGGAGCTCAATCCAGGATGCATTGGGTGAGAACAGACTGGAAGTCGTCTCAGTCTTCAATTCTCTTTTAAGCCAGCATGATTCAGTTTCATTTATTCAAAGTTTGGCATGGCGGGAATACACAGTATAGCAGCACCTTGTTCAAAGCATGGATCCTGAATTGAAACGAACATGCAATAAAACCAAAATCACCAAAGACCATACAACTCTAGAGATTGACATTTACATCAGCAGCCAGCATGTGTCATCAGATGCTGTGAAAACTCTTATAGGTTTATAGAATTTGATTTGTCCACGTAACATATTCAGTTTTACTTTGTCAAAATATGACCTTATTAGCTAGACCTTAATGTCTTGTAAAGTATAATAAATGTCAATGCGGCTATCGTCTCTATGTACTTATTTTGTTTTAACCAGCACCTGGTAGTAATGCGTCATTACCACCACAAGGTGGCATCAGTTTACTGAACTGAACACTTGACTGCTGTGAGGCTGTAGTGTGAGATTTGATGCTAACGGAGAACAAATATATGAATCATGCAGAGCCAAAGATGATAAACAGTAAATAAAAACCAAACTAACTAAAAGGTCTGTGTGGAACTTAGAAAAAAATAAACAAAACTTCGATCCAGTGCAACTTCTGTCGATGAAATGATAAACCACGGTAAAATTCCCAACTGTTAGTATTACTGTTTAAATTTTTAATGATCAAAACAGTGTTTGAAGAAAAACCGCACTTGAAGAAAAACTCACAGCTATACTGCTCATTACCTGGAAAAGCAGCAGCAGGTTAGCTATTCAGCCTCTGTTGTTGTAAGAAGTTAACCGTAGTTCGTAAAATCCCGGGTTAATCCCAAAGTTATCTCCATAAAAGAACATCCAGCTTCGAAGGACAGGCCTTTGCACTCCGTGTCCACCGCGGTGAACACGTACATGCGCGCGCACACAGGTGATCAGCGGGCAGAGAGCGCGTGTCGGAAAAACACGTCAACCCGCTGAAAATCTGACAAATATGAGTTTTTTTTTTTATTTTCTCAGCGAGGTGAAGATGGAAACACTTTGGCTCCAGTGAGGAGCAGCTGGAGTTTTTATCCTGCTCTGGTGTTTCACCGATGGCGTCATGCCGTCGCGGGGACGTGCGCTACCATAATCTACCGTCATATAGGAATTTCTGAGTCGTATTGGGGCTTAAAATGGATCCAGTTCGCTTTGTAGATTTTATTAATGTCAACACCTCATCTTAGATCTGAACTTTGATAATATGAAACGGTTTCATCAGGACATTTAAAAACTTTCACTTTTTGTTCATCACAGCATTTCTGGCTGTGAATTGGGAGAAACGCTGTATTGTTATATTATTTCAGAAGTGCATGTAGTTTTATTATCATGCTCATTGTTTTATAAAAATAGTTACCTGAAAATGTCTTTAATATTCAAGAAAAACTGGCATTGTTACACAGTTAGTTGTAAAAAAACATCTACATCTAATTTAATCTAAATCGAATGGAAATAGGCTGGTGTGAATCGAATGGATTCAGTTAATTAGTGATGATGCCCAGCCCCTGTACTTTTTTTAACATTTTGACTACATTTCAACAATACTGTGATGATGATAACCGTGATCATGTTGGTAACAATAACCGTGACATGAAATTTTCATACCTTTGTGCATCCCTAACCACAAAAACGCTTAGTCATTTGAGATCCAACAGAAGCTCCAGCCACAAATCAGCTGTCAGTATTTGTGAGGAATGTTGTAATAATTCTCAGCAATGTCAAGTAGTATTTGTGCTTAAAATCTCCATCCCCCCATTAGGGCTTAGGTAATCAGAAAAAAGTTGTTTAAATGTCAGAGTGAGGTCTGAATCTGGTTCATATCAGAATATTGCTTCATGTGTAAGCATAGCCAGTGTGTGCTTTCAGATAGTAAGCCAGCATCATGCAGTCAGCTTGAGCCACAACAGTATTGTCGGTTCATCTGCGAGACAAATTTGATCCCAGATTTCACCTCTATACTTCACAAATAAGATGGCAATTCCTATCGAAGGTGTGCAAGTTCCACCTTCAATGTGTTTTGGGCAAGAGTTAAAGCTTTTAGTCACAGACTGGGAGAGTTTTAAGTTTCCTGTTTTGCTTTAAACTGGGGTCAAATGGTGCTTTTCCATTAGATGGTATCGTACTGCACGTTATGACTTTGCATATGTGAAGCTGCAACACAGATAAGACCCACAACCATGCTGTTTGTTTATTGTATTACATTTCTTTAGCAGACACTTTTATCCAAAGTTACTCACAGTGAGGAGTTTGCCGGTGGTGCTCGATTTGGAACTGAAAACAGCACGAGAGTAAACTGCAAAGGAGCAAAAAATCGTATGATTTTGTTTTTATGACCGTTGAAAACTCACATCGTAATTGAGATTAAGATTTGATTAATCGCCCAGCCCTACCATAAAGCAAAACGTTCCAGGTCACTTGATCCCATGAGAGACGGATCTACTCCTGCCAAGTTACAATGTCTGGTTTCTGAACAGGGCCCCCCCCCCCCCCCAGAGTTCCTGATGCGCGTCAAACGCTTCTTACCCCAGACTCATTTGTTTCTTTTGATTTTCTCTAGTGAGGATGAGGGTGATCCAGAAGACGACGATGATGATGATGATGAAGATGATGATGATGACGAAGAAGATGAGGAGGAGGAGGAAGAGGAGGACGTGGATGAGGAGGAGGAAGAAGAGGAGGAAGAGGATGAAGAGGAAGAAGGCCGTGACACTAAGGTCTGATTGTTTTGTGTGGTAAAGCAACATAGAACAACTAATACATGTTCACACTAATTGAGAAGAATTCAAGATTCATTTTTTAAATTATTATTATTATTATTATTATTAAATCAAGATAAGATGATGATGATTGTCAGAAGGTTCTTCCACTTCAGCATCAATTAACAATGATGACTTTAAGTTCCATAAAAAACCATCATCACCACCACCAGAACTCTGCACAGGACTGTTGGCCAGTGTATGTTATTTCCCACCTGCTTTCACATTGCAGGTCCCACAGGATACATTCCCACCAGCTGTGACAAAGCAGCCATATGCCAAATATCAGCTCCTCTCACCAACATAGAGGCCATTTCCAATTCTTAAACTAGCACCCATAATAACTTTGTTCCTGGACACCCAATGATAAAAATTCCAAATGCAAGGCATGAAATAATATAAGCAACTTCATAAATAAGGAGGATCAAGTGGTTTTTGGTTGATTCGGATCACCGTTGTAACAAAGCACCTTCATGCCCAAAATCAGTTTCTCTTGCCAAGATAAGGCCAAATTCTTCTTTTTAATTTGACATGAGTAATAACTTTGTTTATGCGTTAATGCTTTAAAGAATTAATGTGTTCATTTCACAGATTAATCTCTTTAACCCTAATAAAAATCCCACATTTATCTAATAAATTTAGGCATTTTTTTTTTTTTTAACAATGATCTGCACCCCCAGTTTGGGAAAGGCCGGTCGATGTTATGCACTACTATTTATAGAAGCAAAATGCAGCAGTGATTAAATAAGGTGCCTAAATGTTGTCTTACTTAAATAAGGCTGCTAATTATGGAGGACCAGGGGGGTCTTTGGAAAAGCAATACAGCATCTTGATGATGAGTAATTTATTGTAAGATAACAATCTAGATCGCTAAATAGAATTTCAAATGCAAAAATTAATTCATACAAAAATAAATCAAATTGCATTGTTTTGTAATTACACATTTTAGATTGAATTATTAAAGAAGAATTGCATGTTGGAATAATGATTCATTATTAAATACTGTGACTTGTAAATGTATTTTCAAATGCAGTTCATAAATTTGGTTTTAAATACCTTTCCATTTCATACATTTAAAAAGGTAAATCCCTTTTCCATTTTCTTTTTCCCCTTCATTTTTAAATACTTTTTTTTTAACTTTAAAAAAATGTAAACAGCAATCATTTGACAGGGTAAAACTAAACACAAGCTAAACCAGCTGTATAAAAACACTTCACAACATATTTACTTTAATGAACACATGTTAACACAACAAAATAAAATGGAATATTCTCAAAGCATGAAAGACACTAGAATTTTAGAAGGTGGAGGTTAATCACCTTTAATCTCTATTACAGCAGAATAATAATGCGTAGAACGTTTGTAACACATCACTGATAGATGTTTGCTCTATGGCTGTAAGCAAGCAGCAAAATGGAAACCACAATAGCCGGAGCTCCAGGTGCTTGGATGTCGGTTTGGTGGGTCAAGCACAACACAGTGTGTGCAAGATGGCAACTATCGTAAAAGCTGCAGAAACATTGAAAAACTGCTTTAAAGTTAAATGGAGGATGAAACTTTGTAGTTTGGTTTTTATGCATTATTTCAGTTTCCTGTTGCTCCTGTTGAACCTGCGAGATCCTGAGCCGATTCCAGCTCTCTCTAGTTCACACTTGTTTTCATGATCTTATACATTGCTTGACAAACCCCCCCCCCCCACCCCCCCACCCTCTTCTTCACCGTACAGCTGTCCACTCCTGTCTCAGCACCCAGACCACCAGACGTCTCCTCCTTCCTCAGCTTTCCATCCCCTGACAAACTGCTC
This sequence comes from Leptatherina wallacei, assembly GCA_028567055.1. Taxonomy (NCBI): domain Eukaryota; kingdom Metazoa; phylum Chordata; class Actinopteri; order Atheriniformes; family Atherinidae; genus Leptatherina; species Leptatherina wallacei. The sequence continues at coordinate 2,108,663 of JAOXYM010000022.1, forward strand.
AAGCTGGGTGCCAAGAGAGCGTTGCTGGTCCAAGAGCAGGTAACCACAGGAAGGACTTACATGCACATCAGCTTCGGTTTACACACAACTGCACTGATTATGTTTATTAGAGCTTTTCAAAGATTTAAGAAATGTCTTTGTAGTTGAATTTCTATAACACACAAGTTCAGTTGTGAATAACCGGACTCTGAGGCAGAGATTTGGCCCAAATAAGATAGTTTGTTTCTGATTGGTCCTCTCCTTACACCCTGTCATACACATTCAGCTCTCCCTCCTGATCCGTCCGCTACACTCCCATCAGTTCAAACAATGACATTTTGTACGGAGCTTGATTGCTGTTGAGTAGCTGCGGCCAATATTTCTCCTTAAAGCTAACCCATTTGAGAAACTAAAACGGTACACAAGTCGTAGGAATGTTTGTCCTCTGACACGTGAATCAGGTTACTCTTTCTTCCTCTCTGTGTGAAGGTGGATGTAACGGACGCTGCCAAAACAGCAGAAGCTTTCCTTAAGATTGCATCTGTGTACAAGGAGGAGAACAATGATGTTAAAAATGCTGTGTTGGACACTATCGGTAAGTTTGTTTTACTGGATCCATTAACTGGATAGATGTTACCGTCACTGACAGACGTGCATGGCCATTTTATTTACGTTGTTTAGATTAATTATTTACTAATTATTATATATGTATTTACTTATTTTCCCTCTAAATAAAGTACATTTAATTTCATCTTGCTAAATGTACATGTTGGCGTTGTTTTGAGGACTTTGCAGTTATCTAATGTTATTGTTTGTTCATAAGTGATGTTTTGTTGTATTTTTGGGGGGGTACGGTACGTCCCAGATTATTTCTTGCACTTGAATCCATGTGACTGCAAAATGAGTTTTAGAGGTTGATGACATCTTTCTCTTTTTCCATATTCTCCTTTTTTATCTTGTGTCCTCTCTCTTCTTCACTTGAGCAAAAACTAACCAGTGACCGAATTAGATTAAGGTCTTTATTTTGTATTTGTTCCTTTTTATTTTCACAGATGCCCTTCTGAACAAAGCTTTCACCACTCCTTCCTTCCAAAGCAGCTTCGTATCTTCTCTGTTGGTGCTGCTTGGACTTATTAAGGTAAGTTTTATTTGGACTAATCCAGTAATATTTGTGAAGAAAGTAGCATTTCTGCATCACTTTAACCCCCTTTACTGCATTTCTTCATTGTTTCTCACTGTCCTCCTGTCCTTCTCAGAGTGAGGACAAGGTCAAGCCTGTAATCATGGTCCCTGGCCACCTCCATGCCTTGGAGCATGTCGTTCGGCAGGACTACTTCCCCAGAGAGAATGTGGCTGTGCTGGAGGCCTTCATGTCCCGGTAAGGGCGTGGTGAATGAGCCAATCAGCAGGCAGCTTTCAGGTACATATTGCAGTGTCTGACGACCCATATTTGGTGGTGGACGCACTCCTGGTGATGACTTATTTTATTGTTTTAATGGGTTTAATATAAATTGCTGTCAAATAAGACAAAGTATTTCAGGTTAGAGCTGAAATATTTCATTTGTGTTATTTTATTAATTCAGTTGTAACAATTATTTCCCATAATTATACAAACAGAGAAACTCAGATGGCTTATCGGTTGTCCAGCTGTAGTTGTAACTCATACTTTAAAGTTGTAGAATATTGGTTTGGGACTATTTTATGTTGCGCATTTGATGTGTTAGTGAATCATAACAGCATCAGGGTTCATACTGTATAAGATTCATTCAACAATGAATGGTCCAGTGGTGTGTCTCAGCAGCTGTTGCACCGTCACAGAACAATAAAACATGGACACAAGGTTGATTTGGGGGGTTCTTGGGATTTGTTGACCGAATGAAAAATGTTCAAACATGTAATTTATAAAAATGTAGTCAATGGACAAGTAATTTAAAAAAAAATCTTATTCACAGGAGCAACAAGATGCTGGAGTCATGTGGAAACGCAAAAAATGGCCTCCAGTCCACGCTGCAGAGAGTCCGATCTCAGAGCTGAGACGTCTGCTCGCATATAAACTGAACTTTTAATCTGTGATGGACCTTTAGAAAACCAGCAGACATGAACCCAACAGTTCGAATGAGTTAAACGAAGTGGCGCATGAGCAGATCGTCTCCACTCAAACACAGTTAATGGTGTCACTGCTGTATGTCATCGGTTTGTAGAAGGGTTTTTCTTTTCTTTTCTTTTTACTTCGGACATGACTTGAAAGCATCATCTTAAGTTAAACATGTTCTTTTGGTGTGAACTGGTTGAAGCCCTTCATGCACGCTTTTATAACCACAAGACGGCACCGACAGCTTGAAGCATCACCCCTTCACATATCCTGGAAGCTGCTGGTTAGTGACAACTTACTACCTGGATCCTCGTTTATATTTTAGAGCAAACAATAAAACTGAGTGGGAATCATCTGGAACCATCGGCTTTTGTTTGTTCTTTATTACATGTCTGCTTTTACTGTTGCCTTGTTTTATATTAAATGCTTATTGTATTTACAAATATGTTCATTAAAATATGGAAGAAAATATGGCTGCAATGTCAAACAAAAGGGATTAATAGAGTTGATATGTATTTTTGCCCTTTAGGGATACAGACTGCAGTGTTTTCTGAATTTGTGTTGAATGATTTTAAATCTTTGTTTATAGGAATATTCACTTGAAAATAAAAACTTTAACAATAAAATCTTTTGAGTGGTTAATGTAGAAATAGAAAATGAGTGAAAAGTAGCCATGACGGTGCTTTGCTTTGTTTTTTATTGCTTTAGAAGTAGAGCTGCATCACCAAACCCAGAATAGTTGTGGCGGTATGTCAAATGGAAATAAAAACAATACAATAATTTGCTTTGTAACGTATAGACTCGTATATCCTGAACAACATGTCAGATGTAAACATCGTTTTTACAATTTCATGGGAAATGGCTGCTTGTGAGTTTGATGGCAGCAAAACAAAAAAAGGTGGAACAGGGTGATGTTTACCATCGTGTAACATCCTCTTAAATAACTAAACATCTAGTGAATGAAGGGACCAGTTTCTGGATGTTGTTATAATGTTGTTCTCGTCTGATGCAGGATTCTAGCTGCTCGGCAGTCCTGGGTCATTGATGATGGACTTTTTGTTTCATGATTCCTGAAATATTTATTTTTGGTGAAAGGGTCTGGACTGCAGGCAGGCCAGTTCAGCACCTAATCTTTCACAGATATGTAAGCAACCCGTATCATAGGCACTAATGCAACCACATTGAACTGTGTAGACAAGCTCCATGTCTTTAATCTGCACGGTTCTTCATTCATGGTTTCCCACTTTACCTCCGAGCATTTTGTACGAGCTTTGGTCCAGAGAAGACGTGTTTCTAGATCATGTTCACATATGACGACTTATTTGTATGATAGAGCTTCAACCTGCATTTGTGGATTGTTCTGGGAACTGTGTTCATAGACGGTGATTTCTGGAAGTGTTCCTGAGCCGATGCAGTGATTTTCAGTCGAAAATCACGTCTAAGTGTCCAAGGATCACGAGCATCCAGTATTGACCTTCGGCCTCGTCCTATGCGTACAGAGATTACTCGCTATTCTCTGAATATATTGATGTTGTTATACCCTGAAGATGGTGGGATTGTCAACGTCTTAATATTAATGGGTAGAGGTATGGCTGTGATTGAACACTGCAGGACATGTATGCCCAGATGGTGGTCAGCAACACTGGAGCACCACAAGGGACTGTACTCTCACCATTTCTCTTCACACTGTACACCTCAGACTTCCAATACAACTCTG
>JAOXYM010000022.1:2112550-2133889 GCA_028567055.1 Leptatherina wallacei
TACAAGAAAGGACAGAGCAGACTTTACTTCTTAAGGAAGCTAAGATCATTCAATGTCTGCACCAAAATGTTGCATAAGTCTGTTGTGCTACAACAATAATTTCCCTGTAAGAGGGATAAATAAAGTCTTTTTCATTTCATTTCATTTTTTCATTTCATACAAGCATTAGTCTTGTCATATTTAGGTTATTGCTCTGTGATATGTCTCCAACACAATGTCTGTTTTTTATCAATATTTTTTTTCAGAGTGTGATGAGACGATGTAATTCTGTAGTTGAATGTTTATGTATTTTAATTATCGATTGTGTTGTAATTCAGTTGATGCTTTTGTTGGGACCCCAGGAAGAATAGCTGCTGTGAAAGGGATCTAAGAAAATAAACAATTGCTTTATGGTGAGGAACATTTTTATGAAATTGTTTCTCAGTTTTTCGATGCAATCTGTTGTTGATTAATAAACTTCTGCCCCATTTTCACATCTGAGAGGCTCTGCCTCTTTGAAATACTCATTTTAGATTCAGTTACGTTATTGATCTTTTGCCAATTAACCTAATTAATTCAATTCAATAAACGTTATTACTCCTCGAGGGGAAATTTAAAGTTCGTGGTCATTTGCTGTTGGTTTGTTTCAATAATGAATACGGCCCTTTGTTGTCCCTGATCCATCTTTTTCATTTGTTGCTGCCATCAAATAGAAAATAACTATTTTCCATGAAATGGTAAAATGTCAAAGTTTCAAATAGTTTTGTTTTGTTTTGCTTTTTCTTGGTGGGGGGGGTTTGCATTTCCCGACTTGAAACAGATTAAACTCAACACATTTAGTTTCTTATAGTTTAGTGTAAAACCCAGACTTTACGCCAAGTCACAAAAACAGTTGCTTGTTCCTTGTTGTCTGGCTCTAACGAGACTGAAAATGTAAAGCCAACGTGTTAATTTCTGACGAGCACAGGGGTCAGGGGTCACAGCAGAAGAATTTACCAAAGCCTTGTCTGTTTGCCCGCTGGACCATCCAGTGACTCAGAGTGAAGGAGATCTTGTGCAGATAGCCAGGACCTGCAGGTTAACTCAACTAATTTTCCCAAAAAAAGACAGTGACAAACTGCTTGAAGGTAAGCTGGAGTCTTTGGTTTTGAATTCTTGACTTGATTTCAGATATTTTGGATTTTGTTCATACTTTTTACTTCATAAGCTGACAGTAAGATAAAAAAAGGAAGTAAATACAATATTTGATCACCCAAAGCTTTTGACTTCTGGAGATCATGTTGGTAACATATTCTATTGGTGCAGATGCAGTTCCTCTCTACTGCTGTCATCCTGCTCACTTTAACGCTGAGTTCATCCATCAAAGCAAGAAAATGTCCTAAAGAGTGCAACTGCGATGACACCAAACTCACAGTAGTCTGCACTGGCAAGAACCTAACACACGTTCCCCCAACTATAGATGAGGTGAGGAATTCTGGTGTAGCAAGTCGTTTCTGCTTCTCATGGAATATTTAAACACAAAATGTTTATTTTAATCTGATAAATTCCATATTTTTCCTCAAAACCTTATTTATGCATTCATATGATCATCAATGAGTTCCACCTTCTGGTTCCAGCCCTCATATGGACTTTATGTCACCTCTGCCTTCATCCTGTTTGACCCCTTCAGATTACAGTGAAACTTGACCTGAGGAGTAACAACCTCCAGATACTGTCCAGAGGGGCATTTACGGACACACCGTTCCTCACTCACCTCAACCTGCAGCGGTGTAATATCATCAAGGTGAAGGAGGGTGCCTTCCGTGCTCTCGGCCGCTTGGTCTCTCTAAACTTGGCCTACAACAAGATTGACATCCTTTACCAGGTTAAAATCAGAGAACAAAACAAAAGTGGTGTTTTTTCTGACTTGAATGTGGGATGAGATGTAAGGTTGTGTTTTATTTATTTGTTTGTTTTTCTCTTTCAGGAATCCTTTGATGGGCTCTCATCCTTAAAGGAGCTGCATCTTGACCATAATCGTATCGAGGAGGTCCAGCCTGGAGCCTTCACTCAACTTGGCTTCCTAAACATGTTGGTCCTCACCCACAACCAGCTGGTTTACATCCCCGACATGGCCTTCCAGGTACTTAAACACCGGGACACGATGAGAAGCCGCTTCATACACATGCTATTAGGAATATGACCCTACGTTGGTTAACACCTTTTCCAGGGCTTGCAAAACATCAAGTGGCTTCGTCTTAGCCACAACTCCTTGAACAACCTGGCCCCTGAAGCGTTCGCTGGACTGTTCACACTGAGTCGTCTCAACCTGGATCACAATGAGCTCCAGTTCTTCCCCACACAGACCATGACGAGGTAGGACAAACTGATTTTCTGAGCTTTTAACTGGAGCATTGTACCGTTAAAGTTAAATCTTCTAAAAAAAAAAAAAAAATCAAAATTTTTTTAAAAACAAAACATATCAGATGTGTCACGTTTTCATGTTATACTCTCCTACCTTTTAAAGACTCCCTGAAGTCACACGACTGGACATAAGCTACAACCCCATGACATACCTTGGGGAAGAATCTGTCTCCATGGCGAAGCTTACACACCTCTACCTCAAGCACCTGTCCCTCCAGGACCTGTCAGACCAGGCTTTCTCCCGAGCACCCCTCCTCGCTCAGCTGGACCTCAGCCACAATCAGCTTCACTACCTGGAGCCCCTCTCAGGCCCTAAAGATTTAATCATCCTCAACTTGACTGGTACAACTCTCTCAACTCTACTATATGTACTTGACACAAGCTGAGACATGAAATGCTGAGAAAATCCAAAGTTTCCACCTTCATTTTACATGAAGGCATTGTGCAAGAAAAGACCCTGTAACCCAGCTACATGGGATCGGGAAATGTTTGAAATCACACATCCAGATTAACAGTCATTTCTCTTAAAGGAAACCCAATCTACTGTAACTGTTTCATGCGGCCCCTGAGGAAGTGGGCAACAGCTGGAGGTGTGAGGCTGCTGGGAGCATGTGCCGGACCTCCTCACCTCTCTGATGAGCCACTGCAGGCAGTCTCTTCCCTGGATCTACGCTGCCGCAGCAGGGGACAGATCCTGAAGGAGGAGGAGGAGGGGAAGGAGCAGGAGAGTAAAGGAAGTTTCCCAGTCACAGCCAAGCCCAAGCAGTCAGTCAAGTGTCCACTTAACTGTCAATGTGATGTGAGTGTATTTTTAAAGGAAACAGACACAGTATTTAAATTTCTATAGAGTTGCTGCCCCCTTCTAGTATTTTCCACTTTTTTGAAAAATGGAAGTTGAAAAAAGTTGCCCAGTCTACAGTAGTTCCTCTAATCTTCCTCTTTGTTTCGTTTTCTCCAATCCTATCCACTTTATTTATAAAGTCGACGACACAAAGACGTTCCACACACGGCCGGAAATTCTGCCCTCGAAGAGACGTTAAAAGACTTGGAAAACAAAAATACACTGAAAAGAAGAAAACTAAACCATCTTAAATACTCTAAAGGAAATTAAAAGAGTAGAAGACACTAAAAGAAATTAAAAGATTAAGATACACTAAAAGAAATGAGAAAGGTTATAATACACTGTCACAACACATGGAGGGTGAGCACTGAATTTGCATTTACCAGGTGGACTGAAATACATCAAATGAAGGCAAACATGCTCGATTTCATTTTACATATTGATTTACACAGCTGCAAGATGTCAACGTTATTTTCATACTTAGTTTTATTTATGCAGCTCATCTTCACAGCAAAGATATTTTAAGGTGCATAACATAGAAAAAAATATGAAAGACATCTAGAGGTGAAGATGGGCATGGAAATGACTTCAAATGCCATGCACAGTCGTGAACGGACAGTGGCCGTCAGTGGCCAAAATCCATGCAGACGTTAACATGTTTTTAACTGCAGGTGGGCTCAGGTGCATGTGGCAAGTAGTAGATATAAATGACTCATTCTAAGAAAGTTTATTGGCTTCTGTATCCATGTCCAGTCACAGGTGACTGGACTTTTTACCAAAACTATGCCAATTTAACCCTTTTTAAAATTGCTTTGTGTGTATTTTGTTGGGAAGGAAACAGTAAAGGATTGAGATGTTATCCCAACATATTTTTCTGATTTGTCCCTCAGACTGAAGCGCATCATGCTACATGTGAGGGATCAGGTCATACCAAAGTCCCGCGAGGCTTCCCTATCAAGACACAGCTGCTCGACCTCCGTGGCAACCATTTCCACTTCCTCCCTGCCAGCAGCTTCCCAGGCACTAGCCAAGTTGTATCACTTCACCTGGAATTCTGTAAAATCCATGAAATTGAAGGCAGTGCCTTCAAGGGAATGAAAAGCCTGCTTTATTTGTATCTTTCTGATAATGACCTCACATCCTTGGACCCCAGAACCTTTGCTGGAGTCCCGGATCTCACCTACCTCCACTTAGAAGGGAACCGGCTGGCACAGTTTCCTGGATCAGGTCAGTGATTAGTCTTGGTTATCTTAGGCATATATAGATTAAAGTTTAAATTTATGCTGTATTTATGTGAGAAACACATGATGTAAAACACAGATATTTTCTCTATTTTTTTTTCTCCTGCAGCTCTTTCTCTGTTACCAAATTTGTTTGTGTTACATCTGGAGCGAAATTCCATCTCCAAACTGGAGCCCACTGGTTTGCTGTCTTCCGTAACCCCAACATTAAGGGAACTATACTTGAGCAACAACACCATAACTGTTATCGCCAAGGCTGCTTTGAGCTCTGCTTTCATAGGAACTCTTCACTTGGATTCAAATCAGCTGACTGAAGTTCCTACCCATGCTCTGCCTGAGGCCCCAAGTCTGGAGGAGCTCAACCTGTCTCAAAACTTAATAGGCTGGGTTGGACCAAAAGCATTTCAGCCCATATCCCAAAGTCTCAGGAGGCTTTACATGGATCAGATGGGAATGGAAAAGGTATATACAACCTTTTTAAGGTGACATAAACTAATTAAACTCTTGTGTATTAGTTTTCTTTATTTCTTTTGATGGTAATGATTATTTACTTAGAAAAAAACTAACAAATAAACAGGTTGTAACTTATGTAAGGAAGTCCATCCATTGCCTATACCTGCTTATTCTAATGCAGGGTTGCCTGGCAACTGCTGGGAACTGATCCCACCTGCTACCAGGCAAGAGGCAGGGTATACCAACAAACAAGTTAATCTAACATGAATGAAATTCACCAAAGAAAGTCAATATTCTCAATCAATTAGTTTCTAACTTGCTGTAGTTTTTGTCAGGGACCTTTTTTTTTTTTTTTTTCAATTTCCATCATGAATTTTCATTTATTTTTTGGGCTGTTTGATGGCCAGGTTTTTGAGGTGATATGTCTTTCTTGAGGAAGAGTCCAATACCTTTTCCTCTGTGGAAAGATACATTTATCATCCTGAAAAATGGGCTCAGCATCAGCAAACCTTTTTTCTGCAAACACTTATTTTAACCTTCTCAAACATTTAAATGTTAAACCAGATTTAGCCCAGTTAAAGCCTAGATGTCTATGCTGAAGCTGTATGATCATGTCAACATATTCTACCTCTGTTTAGATGTCTAAGGATGCGTTGCTGGGCCTGGGCCTGGGGCTGAAAGCACTAACTCTAAGAGGAAACCAGTTGAAGGAGCTCCCTGACCTGAGCCCACTCACAGGACTAGAAGTGGTTGACTTGCAGGACAACCCCCTCTTGTGTGACTGTGCTTTAAATCCCCTCCACAGGTCAGCACATGCACTAGGAATTAGGATTTTACAACATAAGAAAAATTCTTTGCTCAGATTATTGACTAACTGTAATTATATTTAATAGTTGCACTTTATCTCTGTCTCTTTTGCTCAGGTGGATGAAGAATGTGAGCTTGGAGGTGACAGCAACCTGTAGTCATCCTCCCGAGCTCAGAGGTCAGCAGGTCAGGGATGTTCATATCTTCACCACCTGCCCAGAAAACATTGCTCCTTCAGATGAGACGGCTGCCATAGAAACAAGACCTTCGAAGATGCAGAAATCCAAAGCCAGCTCTTTGAAGTCTCCCAAAGTTAAAACTAGACCAGAAAATAAGAAACGGGGCAAACAACCAAAGAAACATTCCCAGACAAAGCCTGTGATGGCAAAAATGACCAAGAACAAGAAGACAGTGAAATGAGTTTTTTTCAGTTTGTTTTTAATCAGCTGTGTTATCATGGTAAAGGTTTTGCTCATGCTGCTTTAAAGCTGAAGATGCTTTTTATAAAAAAATAAAATAAAAAAGAGCTCGAGATTACAACCCAGAATTTAGTTTCATTCTTTTAAAAACATGTCTTTGTTTTTTTTTTTACTATGAAATGGATGTGACTTTCTGAGAGTAAAATAAAACAGTCCCAACAGTTGTGATTGTGCTCAAACGCAGCTAAAAATCTTCTTGAGGACTCACCTGTCGGTCTCAGAAGACAGATTGTCATAAACTAAAAGGACTGCAATGACAGTTAATGAATCCATTTAGTTTATACTACTATCTAACATACTAGCACTCAACCACTGTAGACCTTTTTTCACAAATCCAGGTTATACTGACCTCATTTTTTCTTTTTGTATTTCGAGAATAGCACGTATGGGGTTCCATGGTGTAATGGTTAGCACTCTGGACTCTGAATCCAGCGATCCGAGTTCAAATCTCGGTGGAACCTAATCATTTTTCTGATCACCTCTATGAATTTATGATTTTTACTTCATATTACAAAAGACCTAATGAGGCAGCTCATTGGCCAACATTGTATTTTCTAGTCTTTCCCAAACCCTGCATTTCTCGACAAGAAATATCCAAGATCTAAATATCTATGATATGAATGGCTAATATTGCTGTTTCTTCCGGTTCCATCGTTACGTCAAAGCTTCTCAACTGTTCAAGATGGCAGCTGCAATGGATGTTGACACGCCGAGCGGTACTAACAGTGGAACAAGCAAGAAACGCTTTGAGGTTAAAAAGGTACGGATGTATTGATTAACTGTAATGTAGTGATAAGAAAAAGCATAATTAGTCCGCAGCAGCACAATCCGGCTAACAGCCAACTGCCGCTACCTGATTAACCAACTACCTTTAGCATGGAGACGCTAGCATTGGCTCACTGTAGCGTAGCTTTGCTAGCGACGTAGCTTTTAGCCTGCTTAAGGGAATGAATGTGCATTTCTGTTGAGGAATTAAAGGACTTAGATTTACTTTTGCTGGTGTAAGTGAAACGACCAGTCCAAACTCACCGCAAAACAACCGCGTGATTAATAAAACGGATATGCCATTTTAAGGTTGAAATTTAATTAACGTTAAAAAGATTTGTCGGCAAGCTAAGTTAGCTTAATTAGCTAAAGTGCGTTTTTAGAGATTTCGCGTTTTATACGTAACGGAATACACAATAACAATGTTCGTGTTTGATTTTGCGTTGACATTTAATTTCGCTGGCATTGTCTGCTTACTCTCAAGTTAAACCAACTCTGTTTTTTCACAATTTAAGGAAAGTTGCCATAGCTGAATGGGGTGAAACTGTCATACTTGCCTTATGATTCCTGACATATCCTCATCATCTTTATTATCAGTTTCAAGTTCCTTAACAGAAACAATAATAGTGTTCTCGTTTGATTTGAGCGTATAGTTAAATTAGTTACGCTTTTGTTTTCTGAAACTTTGTGCATACATATAAATGAAAAGGCGCTAATGTTCACATATGGTCATAGCAGAAATGTCCTTAAAATTAGTTGTGTAAGAAATTTCCAAAAACCTCCTCCAAAACTATTGGTAGTTGAATTGCATGCCAAAAAGCAGCCTGTCTTACAGTTTGAACGCTATGTCTTCTTTTGTAAAAGAGCATAAAAATTGTATTATTAAGTTTCCTTAAACAGAAAATGGACATTTCTGAGCTTTCTTAATCAGAGTATACACGTTTTAAGACAGTAGGATGTTCTTTGTAATATGAATTCTCAGTAACTTACAGTATGAGAGACAAAAAAAAGCATTGAAGGGCAGGCCATGACTGTTCATGATTTTTTTCTTTTCTTTTCTTTTCTTTTCTCATCCCTCCAGTGGAATGCTGTGGCACTGTGGGCCTGGGACATTGTGGTAGATAACTGTGCTATCTGTAGGAACCACATCATGGATCTCTGTGAGTTCACATGGACATAATTTTGGAGTACTAAGTCTTCTGATATACATTTTGGTTGTGAATAAGAACATGCTTTTGTCAAAAGTCTGTAGCTTCCTTCAGCTGTTTGCGTTTCTGTGATGCATTTCACTCTCCTCCATCAGGCATAGAGTGTCAGGCCAACCAAGCTTCTGCAACCTCTGAGGAGTGCACGGTAGCCTGGGGAGTCTGCAATGTGAGTATTAAAATATGCCTCTATTGGCCTTTTTCCACTAGTACCTACTCCACTTGAGTTAGATGACCTGTTACTGAAAAAATTAACGCTCGTTAGTAGCAGCGTTTATTTTAACGCCGTTATTTTCATCACTGCTTATGGCACAGTTTGTAGCCAGACTGAGAGCACTTTGATTTTTCTCTATTTGCGAAAGAAGGCTCTGCTGTACGGTAAGTCGGCCACAGGTGGCCCATTGATGCTGAGTAGCATGCATGCAGCCAGATGGTCCCCCTGCAGCCTGTTCCTCAGGTCTGTTGTCGTTACAGAAATCCACCCGACATCGTTCTGTTTATCAAAATGTAACTGCAATGTCATCTGAAACATCTGTAAACTTTCAATTATTCATGTTAAATGTTACTGATGGTAAAACTTTATTAAAATTGATGTTAAAGGGATACCGTGAAACATTTGGCCACTAGGGTGCTAAACTGTAACTACATTGTAACTGTAACTTTTTGCCACCTCTTGGGACAGGACTCCCTCGAAACGAGGTTTTTAATCTCAATGGGACTTTCCTGGTTAAATAAAGGTTAATATTAACCTTCACCTTCTTACTTTGTTCAGCCATGGCAAACTTTCAATCGAAGAGGAGGCCACAAAAGTAGCACAAAGCAGAGCCCTCTGTGTTTATAGAAGGGGAGCCGTAAAGCAAAGCACTCCAGGTCACGTGATCCCATGCGAGACGGATACGCTCTTGCAAAGAGCAGAGGGCAGCCCCCTCGGAGCTCCGACACGCATCAAACGTTGCATATTGACCCCAGAAATCATCAATTATTACTCACATTAGGCCAATATTTGGGTCAAAATTTACATGGTATCCCTTTAAAATTAGTGTCATTTTCACAGGCTTGAGCAAAATATTCATCAAACTTATCCTTGCTCGGGTACCTTTCTCTCAGCCCTTTCGCTCTCCCTTTATTCTCCTGCGTCTCCTCTTTGCCGCCGCCATTCTCGATTTGAACCGCAGTACAACAGGACAGGAAGTTTAGACTCCAGTGTTCATTTTTCTAATTAAATTATTTGCAGAGCAGTGTCACAATTCCTGAATATAATTTGACAATCTTATTCTGGTCTGTAAATGTGCACATATATAGACTTTATATTTATATGGATCCATTCATACAATCTAATTTACATTAACATCTAAAAAAAAGAAGATGATTTTGAAGGCATGGCAGCTTTTATTTTGCTGTGGCGGTGCGCCGCGATCATTTACATGTAGCGGAAACCCTGGTGGTACTCAGTTGTATGGAAAACTAGCTAAACCGAGAAGAGGCGAGTAGAGCTGAGTAGGTACTAGTGGACTTAAAAGTAAGTCAATGATTCAGTCTTCATGATTTTTTTTTTTCCCAAATGCAAAAGCGTTCTTAGTGGTGCTTCATAAGGTTTTCCTGTTAACATGAGCATTGTGTTGGGAGATATCCGAGAAGTCAGGTAAACTATGATTTCCATGGGTCAATTGACACAGATACTTTCAATTTTCCAAGGTTGACTTGTTTTTTTCTTCTTCAGGTAGTTTGACACATTTGTTTTGGTATTTAGGAAGGTTTCATTTTATGCTTCAAAAATCAGCACCATCTGATAAACCCACAAATTCTTTCTACTGATGTTTGGTTTTCTCTTCCACAGCATGCCTTCCATTTCCACTGTATTTCACGCTGGCTGAAAACCAGACAGGTGTGCCCTCTGGACAACAGAGAGTGGGAGTTTCAGAAGTGAGTATAATCGAACACTTTGCATCAGGGGTTTCCTGAGTCTGAGATGGTTCCTAACCTTGTAAAAAGTTAGGAAAAAAGACCCAGCTCTCTCTGCCTTTTGCTAAACATCTGGACGCCTATAGCATCATGATTATATTGTTTGATCTTACTTTACATTCAGCATGTTAGCCAAGATGAACACACCGTGCTGGTTCACATTTCCAAAATACAGAAATAGTCGGTCTTAAATAAGTAAAATTCACATGTCTTCTCATGTTTTCACAGATACGGACATTAGCTGCATTACTGTGGACTTTTTTCTCGGATTCAGCAAGCGTCGCCCTCAATGCTTCTTTATTCCTTCCCGCTTACAATCCCAGCTGTTATTTTACACACATCTTTGTTTTGGTTTATTGTAAGTACTTAAATAAACAAATGTTGTCACAGAGCTTGGTTTCCTTGCACAGGTGTGGCATTTTTCTCCTGTTATGAGTTTTTAAGTATTACATTAAAATTCTGTCACATTTAAATAAAGCGCTCTCCATTGCTTTGGTTGTTAAGATGCACATTCATGATATGGTTTGAGTACACGGTGACATCCACAGCGAGAGGAATTCGCTCATTCAGATCGGCTTTGATGCTCAGCGAGAGCCAGGTCTGACCATGTGTTGCAGAGCAGTAATCCTCTGGCTGAAACACAGATGTTCTGGGTGGATTAAGTGGCCCGTTGACCCACTCTCCTCTGAGCCTCATGTGTTCTACCGGGAACGCAGAGTGCTTCTATATAACTAGGAACGGGGCTGCAATCAGCAATTCTTATTGAATATTAAATTAACAGTCTACAATTGCATAGAAATTTTACTTCCTAATGTTGTAATATGTAGAGTGCCAATAAATTGTTTTCTTTTAATTAACTTTTTACTGATATTTAGTTGATTTTAAAATAAATCACTCATTGACAAGTCGTCAAAATCCAGAAAAGTTCTAAATGTGTTCACGTTTCTCGTTTTATCTGGTTGTCCACTCAAAACCCAAATACATTCAAATAATCTTCCCATCTAAAAACTTAATTCAGCCTTTTTTAACAACTGCAAACTGAGGTGCCGGTTAGGTTTCATGCTTTGCACAAGCAAACGTAAGGCTGTGCACGTTCAAACCTTACAAGTCAAGAAGCATTTGTGAAATACACGGTAAAATAAGTCAGCTCTAACTACTAATCCTCATAGAAGTCTTACCTTTAAATGCATCTCTAACAAATTTAATAGAAGAGGAGGGTGACGAGGAGCCTAATAGTTGGTCTAAGAGGAGGAAAAACGGCAGCTAAAGAGAAAAGAAAAATCTGGAGTCAAAATAGAACCAGTTATATGGTAAAAACATTCACCAAGAAAGAAAATTGAAACAGTTCTGAATCAAAGGATTTTATTGTGAATCATTTTTTCAACAAGGTCAAACATCAAGGATTTTTTTATTTTTTTTTCCATTTATAACGGATCTGATAACAAAAAGGTGCAGACACTTGAGAGCTCGGTTCAGTTCAACAGAGAAAACCAGAGATTAAACCATTACTGCGTATTAAATGGGATAGAAATGCTAGCATTTTAACTTGAGCTTCCAGTTTGGCTGGTTCCAGATGCAGGTTAGGAGAAGTCAGCCTGTGGTTAAGTAAAATCCCAGCCGAGACGTGTTAGGTGGGTTTCGTCTAACCGGACTCCTAACCATGGGGTTATTTTAAATCGATGTTGCAGAGTGCTAACGAGCTGATTAAGAACATTTTAAGAAGTTTCCTCACATCGCACCAGGTAAGCCATCATCCGTTTCTCCTGTTTGAACTACACACAGTGAAAAATTGTTGAAAAGCATCGCTCTCCAGAGTGCTTCACCACGCATCTGCTCAGTTTTGGTTCCTTCCTGGTCTATGGCTGTGGGGCGGCTCCGTATTTGGAACTCAGCTTGGTGATGAGGGCCATGATTTTGGGGTTGCTCTGATACTTGGAGATGTTGGCTGGGTTCTGTGCCACATCCTGGAAGGCAGCCATCACCTCAGGGTCCTGAGTTTGATAAAGAAGAAAAACACACTTTTACTGACGCAGTGTACAACACTGTCAGAACTGAGTATTAACATGAAATGATTTGACCCAGAGGGGTTTTCTGGGTGAACAGAAAACTTGAGTTTTTTTAAATTTGTATCTAATAATTTCAAGTACATTTTTTCTATAAAGGTAACCTCGTTACAACCACGTTAACATTACAGCATGCTCAGAATCACATGGTCTGTCGTGGGGTAATAAAACATGTCCCTCCCTTGAAAGGATCATTTTGTGTTCTTCTTCCTCACTAAAGATACCCTCACATGGTTAAATTTATTCTTTTTTTTTCCTCAGCACAAAAAATGAATCCCTTAAAAATCTGTGCAAACACGTGAAGCAAAGGAGATGAGATGTGAAGGGTAACAGAAGTCACCTTCATGGAGTTGAGGAGCTCAGGATCCTTAAAGAGGTCAGCGAGACCAGGCATTCCAGGAGGGGCTCCACCTGGGAATCCAGCAGGGCCTGAGAGTAACAATAAGACTTTGTCAACAGCAGCAGCACAAATGTGCAATCATATCTAATTAATAAAGGAATGATGACACCAAACTGCACAGAAACACGGGATGGGATTTGTCAGGGTGGGAGTGGACTATCAGAACCAAGGAAGTTCTGCAAACATCACTTAAGAAGATTGACTTGACCTCTGACCTGGGATGCAACACTACAAGTGATGACTACAATCATTTCTGTCTGTATTAAGTTGCACTGCAGCCTCCTACCTGGGAAGAATCCTCCTCCAAACTGCCGTGCTTCCTCTTCCTGTTGCATGAGAAAGAAAAAAAAAAAAGGATCTTTTTCTGAAACCTTTCAAGAAAACATGATTGTTTTTAAGTCTCAAATGAAAATCCTCACAAAAACTCACCCTCTGAGCGCGTGCGTGCTCCTCTCTGGCTTTCTTTATCCGCTCTTGTTTATCCTTAATCTCTTTCTCTTCCTTCTTGCGCTCATACTTGCGTCTGTGGTCGATGATTTTGTTAGCCTGGAAGAAGAAAACGGAAAACGTCGCAGTTACATTTCAGTGTTAATGTTGCTGCATAAAGAAAATGCTGAAAAAGCGTCTTATTTCCACCTTTGGCTGGACCTCCTTCAGCATCGCGCTGGCATCGTCATCATAGTCCAGTTTACAGGCTGTTGCCAGGTCTTTGGCTGCCTCCTCCCAGTGGCCGAGCAGCCTGCAGCGGAGCACACATGCAACATAAAGCAATGATAGATTACCGATCTGACGGCACTATAAGCACGACTGAATGTTTTGCTCATTTCAGGCCTTTTTTAGTCAGAATGATGAGCTGAATGTTAAACTGAATGTCCTGATGAGCGTTGACATAACTCATCTCTCTAATAAACTTCACACATGAGATTTTGCTGAGCACATACGAGCAGTCCGTTTCAAACTACTCAATAATATGACGCATTAGCATGAGACGGCAGCGTGGCGAAGAACAGAGGCACAGAGGAAATGCAGAAAGACAAATAAACAATCTGCAGATTTTAATGTTTTAAAACTGAACTTCGCTTACGATGTAGACTTTGTTCAAGGTCTCACCATCGTCCCGCTGGTTTGCAAATGAGAGTTGGAGCGGAAGGTACAATGAGGCCACAGTGCAAGCCTTTTACCTTTTATCTCTATTTGTTTAATTGATGTTTATTTCTGTTGCAGATGCGTTCTCTAACTCTGGTTGCCTTAAATTAAAAAACAAAACAAAAAAACAATGGCTGTTTTACATCTTTTTCCTCTGCAATAATACAAAACATGACGTTCTGCGAGACTTTCTTGTTGCCAATTTGGTCTCCACACCTGCAACACGTCTTCATCTACTTCTATCATTCAACATGTCCCATGAGGCTTCATATCGTGTCAAAGCACACAGAAAAACATACATTTAATTTGACTTCAAAAAGGACAAAAACTATGTATTCTACGACTTCCTAATCCATATAAGCTCATCAATACATTCACATTTACTGAACTTAATATGCAACTGAATGACAGGAGCATTATTCAAAAGGATCAAACAAGATTTTCCTGGATTAATACAAACTTATTCTCACAGCTCCATGTTTCAGTAAAAGTCTGAATAAAGCAAAATCTGAGATTTACATAAAAATATGTGAGCCAGCAATTTAATAAATCTGTTTAACCCTATAAAGCCAAATGTATCATATTTGAACAGTTTCTGAGACATTCTGCATCACTTTATGGTAAAAACTTTGTTCAAAACCCTGTTGTACACAATCTGATACTTGTCTTTTGCCCCCTGGTGGATACCAGGAAGCAGAAGACTACACTACAATCATTTTGAAACATCACACAGTAATAAATGTTAGATATACAAAAGAATATTTCCCAAAAGGGCCAAATAAAGACTTCACATTCCAAAAAAATGGGACTTTTCTCCCCATTTTTTCTTGGTTTGGGCTTTAAAGGGTTAAAGGCCGACAACTGTGTTTTACTGAATTGTGGAGTGTGACAGATACAGGTTTTTTTTTTTTTAACATGTTGTCTTTTTAGTAAAACTAGGGCAGGTCTGAAATCATAATTCCAGGACAGGAGAGGGATTAAGTAAGTAAATGCCGACCCAACCTAACACTTGAACGTTATAAATAGGCTTTCTACAACATATCAGCCTTGTGCTAGCAACTGGCTAGCTAGTGGTTTTTTGCATTATTATTGGATCCTTATTGGTGCTTCATGCAAAAAAAAAAAAAAAAAGAGAAGCATCTTCCCTGATTGCCAGAACTTGACAAACTTGAGCTGTGTACTTAAATTACAGTGAAACGGTGACAACAAGACAAAATGGATTCATTCATTTAGTAAAGAATGAAGTTGAAGAAGGAACACCAAGGCTCCGACTCAGGAAACCAAAGGTTTCTAGTGATAATTAGCCAGTGAACCGGGTGGACTGGTTTAGTGTAGTTGCAGTGATGGAGAGTAAGGGCTCATTTATTCTCCCTTTACATGCATAAATAGGTACGTCTGAGTCAAACGTCACCGCTCTCCTACTTCCATACGTGTTAAACAATACATCCACCAGAGTGCAGTGCAGAGCTCACCTCCGAGTTCCCACAATCGTAAACATGGTGACGGTGGAGGAGAGACACAGTAGATGGCGGTGGTCTGTACGGCCATTACATATGTCGCAGCTTCTTCTACTTCTTTGTTCCTTTTGCTGGTCGCGTTATTATTATGCGTTAATTAATTTCCCAACATTTCTAATGTGTAAAAATCACATGAGCTTCTGGGTAGGTTTCTTTCTGTAATTTATATTATAAATATGCTTTTGAAAATCTCTTTTGAAACTGAGTAGAAAATTTAGAAACACATAAAACCATCTAGCTAGCTCTGACTTCTAGCCGTCCTTTAGCAGAGAAGCTGCTGTTTGAGAGAGAAATAATACTGGAACAGTGAGAATAAATAAGATCATATGCAATTAAATACTGTTTCTTCTACAGATCTTTGCACACTGATGATTAAAAGGCATCAACCTCATGCCGAGTTGGTTATGTTAGAACAGCAAACAAGACGTATTTCAGTTTTCCTCATCTATATAACGCAAAGTTCAGTAAATGCTGCTGAACATGTCACGTCGCGCTGTAAGTCCAAAAAGAGTCGCCTCCATAGCTGACACACACATCATATAAAAGCAGAGCACTGATTATTTGTCTGCGATGTGACAAACTAATGTAGGAAATGTTAACTTGTCATCAAGTTGGGTTTCACTTGTGTATTTACATTCAGGGTTCGGTTATGTTGCAGGTGGAAATGTTGATTTTACCTCTTGGACACACACAAGAACAAATAGGACATGTTTAGTAGAGGATTTCTTTGACCTGTGAGCTTTCCCCCTCCACTTATAGGGCTGCGCAGAGTCTGGGTTGATGCTAATGGCTCTGTCACAGTCCCTAATGGCCGCATTGGGTTTCAGCATCTTTATGTAGACACTAAAAGAAAAAGATGACAGTCACTTACGCTCATATTTGATCAAAACAGAAACTGTAATTAGTGTAGTCTGAATCAAAATACATCCGGCGCTCTCACCTCGCTCTCTTCGCGTAAAGGATGGCTACAAGCGGGTTCAGCTTGATGGCTTCGGTGAAAAGATCCAGAGCTTTCTGCAGATCACCTACAGGAGAAGAAGAAGAAGGAAAAGTTTGAAAGACTGAACATGTTTCCGTTTTGTTCATTCTTCTGATTAAGGCATCAATACAACATCTGCATGCACTGTTCACTTTAAACACGTTAACCTACCGTCTCCCAGAGCATTAATAGCCTCCATCTTCTTCTCATTGGCCTGATCCATCATCTCTTCTGTGACCTGATGAAAGTTAAGACTCACATTCAAACTAATTCGGTCTAAAAATCAATTTCTCTCATCTTCAAAGCATTTCATCTTAATGAACGACTACACTTCCAAGTATGAGAGCAGGTTTCATATTCGAGTAAACGAATAAAAGGGAACTTTTTACCTCAATGCTTTCAAAGTCGCCCATTTCCTGCGGCTCGTCTGTGTCTGGTTCAATCACCCCCTCATTGTCCATTTCTGGAAGACGAAACACGCACAAACCAAACACATAAGTCATGAGAGCATGTCAGTGACTGGACACGATTACTCGTGTCATCACACGACTCAAGGTGTTGAAATTCCTTCCCTCCCTTGTTGCATATCATAAATAAATGAGTGATGTAAGAAAGAAAGCTCAGGAAGGACGGCATTTTGATTTATAAGTGCGTGGACGTATCCTTCACTGAGGAAACCATTATTCCTAAAAAAATAAATAAAAAATGCCTTGAGCTACAGCTATAGAAGTATGTGCCATATCTAAAAACACATGCTTTAATGTTTCTGTCTGAAGATCAAATAAGTAGAGTACGAACCATTTTATCAGTGGTCACAGTGTGAAGCTTGCAACTGGGAATCCTCTAACCTGGTTTTTCTGTTGTCACACGGTGGTTAAATGTTTCTCGGCCTGAACCAGCAAACTTTCCCGAGTTTCCCGTGGTTGCCAGACAATAAGTCCCGGCCCAAGAAACACTGATTTGGTTATTCCACTTATAAATTCTCATTTTCTTTTCAATTTGCCTACAGTTATTTATGCCCCCAGAAGTATCAGTAATCTTTAGTGGTGCTGCTAAGCCGATTGTGTTGCCTAAGACAAAGCCAGCTTTCCTCCCATTTTCAGTGTTTATTCTAAGCGGCAGCCAACTCCAGAGTCAAACTAATCTCTGCATGAAGCCAATCAGCAGATTTCTGAAAATCTAGCCCTTTAAGCAGTATGTCACAACCACTGCTGTCTGGACATGATGTCAAATACAATGTCACACAATCTTAAAAACAGGTAAGTTTTACATTATATTAAGTAATGTTGACATACGGTACCTATTTCACTCTCCTCGCTCTCCGTTGGGACAGCCGCCTCAGGCTCTGGAGGTGACGCTGCCGCTGGGGAAGGACCGCAAGGACAGCCACCCTAAAAGCCAGAGAGCACGCTCAGTCACATAATTGATTTTATTTTGTACGAGGCAGCCCTCCTCTTAAAAGCAAAACTAAGAAAAAAAATTCAAAGATTGACTTAAGAATAATATTTGCATGTCACCTGGCATGGATGCTCGTTCTTGGTTTGGGGAGGGATTGTTGCACCCATGCTGCAAGACAAAATAATGGAAAGTGAGTGACATGATTACCCAGTTTACTGACGTTTCCTGGTTCCCACATCACCACTTCATAGATTTTACCTCAGGATTCTGCACATGCATCAACCCAGTTGTAGTTGTTCAATCATCAAATAGGTAAGAGGAGTCAGAAAAAAGTGTATGATAAGCGTTTTACACGACTAAATGTAAACAAAGTAATCTGAAGAGCATCTGTTATGCTTCATTAATCATCGGGCCAATAAAAAGCCAGGAAGCCCCAGTTTATGCCTTAAAAATCACCTCTCAAACTAACAGTGTAATAATATCTACAATCAAAGAAAAAGAATTACCATTACTGGGCTACTTAAGAGGAGAAAAACATTTTTGTCTATTCAAAACCACAATCCAAACCTCTGAACAGAAGTTCAGTGTGTATTGATTTGAAGCTAGACAAAACAAGAAAAAACTGGTTTATATACATACAAAGCCCAATTCCAATGAAGTTGGGACGTTGTGTTAAACGTAAATAAAAACAGAATACAATGATCTGCAAATCCTCTTCAACCTATATTCAATTGAATACACTACAAAAGACAAGATATTTAATGTTCAAACTGGTAAACTTCGTTTGAGACAGATTCCTTTTTGTTTTTTTTTTTTACAACTTCCTCTCTTCCTCTAAATGCTTAACACAACCTTAAAAACAAATATTCTGCTCCTTTATGAAAACATGTAAACAGCTGTCTCAGTCTTTTGAGGCTATTCTCGTGATTAATATATTTTCCTACATATCTAACTCAATTCAATTCAGCGTTATTGGTATAGCGCCAATTCCCTACAATGTCAAGGCACTTCACAGACAGATCAGTTTGAGCCAATCTGTTGTCATCAGTCAGTTTTCATACAAGACAATTCATAACAAATTGCCCAGCTAACTCAGTTATAATCGCCATGTGTCCCATCTTAACCTTTTAATTCCCACGACTCCACGAATGCTATGTGGGGAACTTGCTTTTTGTCCCCAAAGGAGGTTAATAACCTCTCTGATTGTTAAGATTAATTTTGTCCCAACAATACAATATGCGCATACATTCATGCACACACATAGACCGTCTGTCTGTGGGCCTGGTTTGTACTGCAAGGTGGGCGGGACAGAGCACGTGGTGAGCCTGCAGTCTGTTTAGAACTAGAAGCAATTACGTGACAATGCAAAATAAATAAACAAATAAATACATTAATGTGAATGTGTTAATCTGATCAAATAAACAGTGAGCTGACAAACACGAGCAACAGTTGTGTTTTAGGTTTACTGACTCAAGCAGCCAAGTGCGGAAGAAGCTCATCTCTGGAAGGTGCAGGATCCCTGGATTGGACTCGCACATCTTCACGAAGCTTTTCAGCTCTGTCACTTTTCGTGGGTCCATGCTGGTGTGTCACGTCCAGCACACGGGGTGCTGCAGGTGGAGGAGAAAACAGAGCATTCAACCAACAACTTCGCTTACATAGCCTTTGTTTATGTGCTTAGCTGCTAACGTTAATGCCCACTTTAGCAGGCGAGGTAATGCTAACGCCCGAGGATCGACTGAGCGTGAGCGAAATGCTATTTCACAATTTGCATAAATAAAACAATACGTCCAATGTTTGCACTACATATATAATACCCACGCAAACTAGTTTTAGGGATTAATTATATTACCAAAAAGGCAGAAGTTTCTGGAAATATGAATCAATCCGCGACGCGCTGACGCATGATTAGCGCGCTACATTGCGATTGTTTTCTAATAAAATTGCATCCTATGTGTGCATTTAAACAATTAAAGCTAACGCACCTTTTTAACAATTACGGGGGGGAAAGAAAAATAGTGTAGATGAAAGCTGCAGTCGACTTTATCGCCACTGTACCGCTTCACTGGCAGTGCCGTCGCTCCAGTTTCATTCAGGCGACTCGCTGGACAGACCAAGAGTTCTTGGGTAAACTATGCCCTCAACTCGGCGTGTCAGGGACATGGTCAGGCAGAATTTTTTCTTATAACAAAAACATGTCTACTACATAATTAGAAGTGCTATGTTCTAGATGTTTCTTATTGCTAATATATATTGTGTCACAAACAATCAATAAATGAAAATATTGAAAATACTGTTTTGTATGCATCCAAAGTCTGATCTTTGCGAGTATTTACCCCCAGAGCTCTGTTGTTTTTCAGATAAATAAATTAACACTTAAGTGTGGTAAAATACTAGTGACAAGCCATTTCAATATCTAGACTGTAGTAGTTGTAGTGTGAAAAAAAAATCGTACACACATCCTTCCCACATCAAAAAATGATGACTGAAGTGGGCAAAATAGAGATGATCAGGTTTCCACCATTTCCTGAAACTTTATTTACATTACAAATTGTTTACAAGCCATTTTTAGGAATATAAGCCCTTACTTGAGTCATGGACTGGTCCCAGAATCTTCCTCAATTGACGGCCCCCAGCAAACCTCATCCTAGATAACCTCAACTATTGGTAGATTGGGGGAGATACGGTCATGATGTGTCTCACCCAATCGTGGTGATTAGTTGAGACATTTCTGTTTTGTATTTTCTGATTTGTTCCCTTGATTATGATCCAAACATCATGACCAGTGGGTGAGTAAGTGGGTGAGTAAAATTATGATTGGTAGATTGAAAGTTTTACTCCATGGCTGTTTCCTACACCACTAGCTGCATAACATTACATAGCTGCATCAGGATATCGACCCATTGTCGATCTAGTGGCCCGTTTTGCAATTGCTCTTGAGCAACAATCTGAGATACTATAACCCCTCGACCAGGGAAAGAGTCCCATTATTCACCTGACAGGATAATGTCAACTTGTTTCAGCAAATGACCATGGCCTCGCTGTCAGGTGCTGGTTGGCTTTCCAGATGCATACCTGACTTCAAACCTCTCAAGAGACCCTCTCAAGCCCTCCTGTGCTTGTGCCAGAAGGGCAATGTTATACAAAAAAGGCAGAGCTATGAGCTTTTGAGATATATATTTAAATAAATATACATTTTTTAAGGAGTTTGTATGAAGTATTTGAGTGTCTTAGCTGAAGTAGACAGAGGTCAGAGCACTTTTAGATTGGAAAATCTTAGATCAGACCCACAGTAGAGAGAATTTCACCAGCTTATATCACAAACATCCTGTAGCAGTTCGGTAAATGCTGAAAACAAAACTTTTGCAGCAGCTGTTTACTTTTGTTTCAATTTCTTAAACTTGAGAACACCAATGTTGCTCTGTGTCATTCATGGCTATCAAATCTCTGATAAGTTGAGCCCGTCATATTGCATTGAATTTGCCAGACGGGTCACTACTGGGTTTAATTTTTGCAGAGATTAAAAACATGCGAAATGTTTTTGCTTTCAATACTTTTCACTCACTTTTCCTGTTTGTAGGCTTTTGCGATTGTTTGAATCACTGCTAACATCCACCTACAAGCCCATCATTCAGCAGCAAGCAGTCATCACACAGACTATTAAAACCTGGTCTAATGATGCTGAAGATGCTCTGAGAGGG
>JAOXYM010000022.1:2151732-2173815 GCA_028567055.1 Leptatherina wallacei
AACTGTTTCATTTACATTTTATACAGCGACTCAACTTTTTTGGAATTGGGGTTGTAATAATTTACAAAGTTAATGTTTCACACAATGCCTTTAAATTCAACATTGAACCAGATTATTATGTGCAGAAAAATGTCAATTTCAACACAAAACACTGCATCATTGGTTATAGAGAGCCCAACAACAAAAAGCCAAGTTTGGTTTTCCTTAGTGAAACATCACTCTCAGGTACTCTTCATCTACTGTAGATATTCTTTTTTTCTCCTCCACTTATACATTTTCTGGTTATCTTACGACACATTACACAGCATGCCAAGATATGCTAAGTTTTGGGTCAAGAGCTCTTCAGGGTTAATCTTATTGGTAAAATGCTACCTTATGCCTGTAACAATGTCTTTGGAATACAACGTTATCCTTTGAATTTAGGGCATTTTAAATTATTCATAAATCAGTGTCAAGTTGCTTTAAAAGACAAAGGAAAAAAAATCCTTTATAAATGGTCAGGTACAAGGAAGAAAACTTTCAAAGATCTTCAGAAAGCCTGAAGAATTATTGGTCAAGACCAATTTAAAAGATTAAAAGGAAGTCTGGCTCTTTGAAATCAAAGTATAAAAATTAGGATGACTCAAGACTTTTGCTCAAGTAAGTCTGAACCATTTACCTTTTATACCACCATTACTTTGAATACTTTGAATACTGAATAAAAAAAACGAATTCAATTGTTTTTAAAAATGGTTTTCTTCTGTTAATTCTGTCAGGAGGATAATACAGTATTCAGTATATCTATTACCAGTAGAACAGCCACCACACTCATTTATCTGGATGTCTTTGGCTTGCATTGTAATAAACGGTAGACTATAAATAATGTTTAAAGCAGGTAGTTCAACCTGAAATATTAGGACAAGATCAGGGCTGCATTCAGAGGAAGCTCCGTATTTATGAATATAATCTAGTCTAATACTAACCAGCTGGCACAAGTGCAGTGATGTAATGCAGCCATCATTAGTAAACTTATAACTTGTGCACTTCCACTTTGGGACTTCTAGATTTGTATCGTAGAACTTGTCATGACCAGATTCTTTATTTTATTTTTTGTTATTAAATCAACTAAAAGTAAAAAAAAAAAAAAAAAGATGATGATGATGATGATAAAAATGTTAAAGCTAAAAATTTGGCTGATATTGACTCCTTCGGTACTTTACCTTCACTAACGCCAGTTTTGGAGACAAAACTGAGGACACAGATTGTATGAAGTCCTTTTGTTGCTCCGTGGGTATGAATAATTTTTTGCCAGGCAGCTGCTTAGATGAACCCATGACTGCTGATTGTTGAGGTAAGGTTTGATGAGTCAGTGTTTTTATAATGACTGTGAACAAGCCATGGACTTAACTAGCTAATTAAGGTTTGAGACCTTGATACAAGTTATCAGGGAGTTCAAATCTCATGGGGTGAGCAAACTTTTGCACTATGTCCACCTCTTCTTTTTAATCATGATTAGTTTTCACAAAATAGATACACAGCTAATTTAAATGCTGAAAATCAGTATTTCTCTCTTTAGCTGAGGTACTGGAAGAGAAATAATAGGATAATGTTCACTTGGCTGTAACATTAACTAAACAACAAATGTTAGTTAATAATAGTCAATATATAAAATGTAAAATAAACTTGCATATCTAATAACAAAGAAGTAATATGTCAGTTAATTATCTGGTAATAACATAGTATATTCATGGAGGCCACCCTTTTTCTTGAGTACTTTTCTTGGGGGATTTTTCTTGTTAGATTTTTCCTAATACTTTCTCTTACTTAGTAACATGAAAGCAAGACTTTATCCTGAATAATTCTGTATTGTTGGACCAGGTCCTATTTAGAAGACCAGTGTTATTTTGTTATGATAGAGGGCTATGAAGCTGAGCAACAGGCTATGACTTGTGGAGTTCAGGGGTCAGTTCTTGGATTTCTTCTGTTCAACTTATATACTCAGTTTTTACCAACTTAAAAACACATCAACAGAATTAAAAGTTTTGTCTCCCAAAAAGTCCAGACAAAACATGGAGGAGCAGCATTTAGTTGTTATGCTGCAAACAAGTACAACAAACTAAACTAAACTTTCACAAAATGGAGAGACTTTTAAATCCAGGGTAAAAACTTTTCTTTATCTCAAGTGCCCATTCATGAAATCTGAATTAGGCAAATAAGTTTGGCAATTCACTTTGAGTTCATGTCCCCAGCAAACAGCAACAGTGAGAAAAACTTGACTTACCAAGAATCACGCTAGCTCACTTAAACAGATTATTGTCGGTTCTTATGACATGAATATAATAAGCAGAAATAAGCAAGACCTTCCCTGAAAAAGACAGTGGAAGACAGAAGTATATCGCTACTATAACAAACAAACAAAACTGTAAAAACTAGTTTTAACACTTGAAAACTGGCTGAACTATAAGCTCACAACAAGCCATGTGGCTCTTTTCCATTTTAATGTGCAGGAGATGGCATCCACGACTACCGAAGGTCTTGCTTACCAAAAAGAAGTGGTTTAAATATCAGACATTAGCACCCATAGAAATGGACATAATCTCAAGACGCTGATTGTTTTATTTTTATTACATAGAAGAGTTTTAACATTGTGAATGGTTTCCAACTGTGTTCCCTTGCCCATGTAGTGATTTCTATTAAAATCTCAGGTTTTAATGCAGTGCTTTTGATGACTTGATAATCACTGCCATTAAGTCTTCTGCCTTGTCCGCTGAGATAAGATATCCCCAGAATATTTAATGACAGCCTATAAATAAAACTATAAATACTTTTGCTGATGAAAAATTCAAAATGAGGCTATATTTCTCAAAACATTTATCATTTTATCCCCCCTTCTCAATAAATGTGGTTAAAATGATTTGCATTCTGTCTTTATTTACATTTCACACTGCCTCCTAACTTCCGACTTAAATTTAGCAGAAGAAATGTGTAAAGTAAAGAAAAATGTAGAACGTTTTATATATAATAACACTTGGATGAATACAGTCACTGTACATGACACTGATTTGTACAGTAAAGTATAAAAGTGGAGCGCCACCGTCCCCTGCAGATTGAAATCGATGATTGCCGATAGGGCACGGGGCCGGTTTCCGGACACTCCCGAACACTCACGAAGACAACCTCCCCTCTTCTTCCCTTCCTCCCTCCCTCCTCCCCTTCACGCCTAATGTTGCTGTACCTCAAACCCTCCCCCCGTATCAGAGGAGTAGAAACAACAAGCCGCCATTTTGTTTGTGCGGACAGACCGTCAGAAACAGGAGATAACCGATAGAAGGAGCGACTCCGGCAGCCGCTCCGGAACCGCTGGGGGAAGCCAGAGTAGCCAAATTCTGTCCGTGCTATCCAGAGAGGGAGAGCATCACGAAAAAGATAAGACGTCAGTGGAGGGGAAGCCGACTCGGTGACATATATATTTATATATATAAATATATATATGTATGCATGAGAAGGAAATACTCCGAAAAATCCAAGGAAGGGGGTGTTTTGCGGAGCGGCGACGGGGAGGAGAGGCGGAAGAGGGCAATATTACAACGAGGAAAAAACCTGCGAAAAGGGGAAAACATCAACATGAAAAATCATAATGTGTCCGTCGCGGAGGAAGGAACGAGCCCGCATAGACAATTATATAAATAAATTGCTGCCGGGTAGAAGGGAGAGGTGGAAAGAAAGACGGGTTTAAAGAGAAGGGGAAAATTGCCAGGACCAACACGAAGGGGGGCATTCACCATCACAAAGAGTCAATGAGAGGATTTTGTGAGCTCGAAATATTTTAAGGGGGAGTGTTAAGGTTACTGTGTCGATTTGAAGCTTTCCGCTTTCGAAACAGCCATAAATTTTCCAGCAATTCGCTGTTAATTTGTCGGTTTTTTTTTTTTTAAAAACAAGAAATCACATTTTTTTTCTAGCCTCGCGCCGCGGTGCTCCGCTTCTGGTTTTGGTTTAAAAAAAAAAAAAGCTTTTCTTTTTCTCCATGCATGGCCAGGACATCTCTAAGCAGTGAAAAAACAGTGATTAATAATCACGCTGTTCATCATCTGAGATTGCAAGTGCTCAAACCAAGCGAGAACCAGAGGAGGAACCTCTGCAGGAGCACAAGATAAGTAACCCGACAGACCTTCCTGTACAATATAAAAGTAATTGGATCAATCTGACCGCCTCACTGATTGGCAATTAACAGCTTTTGCCTTCAAGAACTATACCGTCACAGTAAAATAAGAAAAAACTGGAGAAAAAAACCTGCATGCGATGAGATTACACAGGAGCAGTGATTTTTAGATTTTAAAAGGATTTTGTGTTTTTAACCTTTGCCAACTGTGCTGACTGCAACAGACATTTCGCGTTTGGTTTTTTTTTTCTATCAACCAAATGTGCAATAGCAGTCTGTTCTTTCTGACCCAGTGCCTTGCATGGTCAAACACTAAGTGCACATTTCAGTCAGCATGCACGTGCAGAAGAAAAGTCATGCATGAAAATATACATCTGCAATAGACTTATTTTTTATGGATACGTGTGTGTGGCTCTTGCATTCCAGCTGTTAAGCCAATTAAGTTTTTCTCTCGGTATTGCCTCCACTTACGCTTTAACTGTATATTGAAACTACTGCCGGGTGGCTTTCACTCACCGGTCGATTGCCTTTTTTTTTTTTTTTTAAAGAAGAAAAACCTCTGGGAAAATAAAGGAAATGGTGACACCGCCAGCAGAGATCAGTCTGGTGAGGTGAGCTGATGCTGGTATAGCGGGTCCCCCCAGGAGTCAACCGAGGAGTTACCCCCCTGACTTTGACTTGTTTTGGACACAGTTGTCATATTTGTGCCATCACAAAGACTCTCCACTTTGGGAGCTTTTTCCAGATCTGAAATATAAGGTGTTTTTTTTTTCCTGCTGACTATGGCAGACAGAAGTGAGCGCAGGACGGAGGACGCATCTTGGGACAGTTTCTCTGGCGCAGAAGAGGCTACATGAGGTTGCCGCACGCTTTGCCTTTTTGCCGACTCCACCTTCCCACCTCCTCCTGTTCAAATCTGTGAAGAAACAAAATCTCCGACAGGGGAGGGGGACTGATATCTGCAGAGAGGTACGAACCCGAGAGGCTGAACTCAAAAGAGTTCAACATTGCTGTCCTCTCCCCTACCGTCCCCCCAAGTGGTGGGGGAACGATCAGAAACATTTCTTTAAGGGAGTAGGAGACGGAAATAAAAGGAAATACACTACAGTCCCTTTTTTTTTTTTAATTCGTCAAAAAATATGGCCGATAATGTCCTGGAGTCCGGCCCGCCTTCAGCCAAGAGGCCCAAGCTGTCCTCCCCGGCTCTGTCCGTGTCTACCAGTGATGGAAATGGTAAATATATTGCATGCATTACTTTGCAGGGTAAAGCATACCCGAGCTATTCTGCTGGTGGTTTTATGACTTACCTGGTCAGTGTTGGAAGTCTGTGGAGTTGCATAGTAACTTAGTTTGGTCTGACACTTTGCTGCTTCACAGATGATGCTTTTACACATGAATGTTTGTGAAGCTTTGTTAGGGGAAAAAATAGTCTAGGAAAAGAGACTGCTGAATGATAAACACGATGTTGTCCCGGAACAGAAGCGACTTTCCTACAAACCTGTTTTGATGCGTTAGCATCAACAGGCTAACTAGCCGCAACTAAAAGATCCACCTCCAAACAATGGAGGAGTCGAGACACCCCAGTTTGCTTAAACGTTTTTTTTGCTTCTTCAAAAGTTAATAAAGAAGAAGCATGATAACGCTTACATATTAAGTCAAATGTTTCATAGTTATCAGATACATATAGTGGTAAATGTGTTTTTTCCAGGCCAGCTTTGAGTGAAAGTTACTGCAAGCGAACGAGCTAGCTAAGTAGCTAGAAAGACACCCCCACCGGAGCAGCTCAGCTGAGCTCCGAGAAGAAAATAGGGGATGTTTAGTTAACCCTTTTTTGAAAATTTAGCAACATTTTCAGCGGATAGTAGCTCTTTATGTGCCCCAAAAACCCTTTATGTTAAGAGTTTAGTGCCCTTGACGCCAGGACACTGTTAGTTTTAGACAACTATTGTCAAGCTAGCTATTGTTCGACACTTTGTGAAGTTGGGCGAAGCGTTGTCGTCCTGCTGAAGTTATAGTTGTGTCACTTTAATCCGTTTTACCGCATTTAACAAAAAAGCAAATTGCCCGCACACTCCTGAGTGTCTTTTTTCACGTCTTTTTTGTTGAGTCTTTTAGTTATTAAGGGTGCTAACATTAATACTACGAAGCCCATTCTTGGTCGCCTCCATTGTTTGACTGCACGGCAACACTGCGTTGCACTTTTCGTTGTCCACTTTTTAAAGTAACAACAGTAAAACACGTTATATAAAGTATAATTAAATGTTTTCATCTTGATTTACGAATGCAACTATCTCTAAATAAACTCATTCACTGATATTGAGCAAGAAGTTGTACATTTCTTGCATTATTTCCTCTTGCGTAGTATCTCTTATGACGCTGTGATGGTTGATTTCAATCTGGCCCCCTAAACACTAAATAGACCATTTTAAAATGGATTCCTACTTATTTTACCCCATTATTTGTACTTCTAATGCAAAATGGTCAGAGATGTATACGTTTTCTGCAATGACTCACAGTATTTCATGTAATGTTAAATGAAGGAAATGTTTTATTTTGATAGAATTCGTTATAATCCAGACACTTTGATTTGTCTGTCTGTCCAAAGAGTTAGGTTTCTTGTGCTTTCTGCTCTTTCATGCTCTTCTACCATATAACTGCTGCATAAACCTACCTGAATACTGTAGTGTTTACCTTCTGCGGCTTCTCACCTTGTCCCCACTGCGTCCACTCCTCATGTATGGAACTCCACCAAACCACAACCTGATGCCCAAGAGAGAAGTCTAGGTTATGAGAGACAGCTACTGCTGCACTGGTTTTCAAGCTATAAGCTGTATATGAAGGATTAAACATTGTTCTAAATCACGTGAATGGAAAGAAATATCATTTTCTCTTTGGTTAAAAATGTTTTTTGTTCCTTCATGTCTAGATTTTGGTTCATTCTTTGACTTGGAGCAGGACCTCCCAGATGAGCTCATCAGTTCTTCAGACCTGGGGCTCACCAACGGCGACGATGCCAGCCAACTCCATACTAGTCTCGGAGGGCTTGGAGGGGGGATTGGTGGGGGTGGCCAGGATGCAGCTGCAAAACACAAACAGCTGTCTGAGCTCTTGCGTTCAGGAGCACCAACTCAGCCGGGCGGCCAAACTTCCAACAGCGCATCATCCGGGGCTCCCATGGGGATGATGGGGACCGTCAGTGTGTCCTCTGGTGGACCTCAAGGCATTCACCCTCAGAACCAGCAGCAACAACCTGGATTAATGCAGCAGGTTGGGATGGTTGGAGGTGTGGCGGCACTCAATCGGGCAGCAGCCATGATGGGTGCCCAAAAGGGCAACGCTGGACAGCAGCAGCAAGTGCTCATGGGAGGGCAGGTTGTCAATGGCTCACCTAGAATGGGCTATCCCGGCAATGCCAGCATGGGCAACAATAGTAATATTTTGGCAGAGACGTTGCAGCAGCAGGGCAACCAGCCGATGGGAGCCGGGGGCCAGGCAGGGATGAGACCACAGCAGCCCGGTGCGCTGAACAAGGTAAGTGCACTCACAGTGGCACATACACTGGTGGTTAGGTTAGAAAGTGACATCTCATTTCAGCTATTTTATTTGATTTCAATAGTTGTTTTCTTTTTTAAGTTTTAAAACTGAAAAACTCCTTTTTAAACATCCTCATCAATATTCTATAACAGCTAAATGTTTTGATCTACATTGAAATGATCTTTTTAACCTGCTGTGAAAGCATAAAAAGAGCAATTCTAGAGGATTAATCTGGTTGTGCTTGTATAAGCCGTCTAACTCAGGCAGGAGTAACATTGAAATTGCTGCTAAAATGAGCCGGAACGTGCCGCATTCTTCTGAATAGATTTGATAGGGTGTAAATTGAAGTAGACCTATAAGAAGTTGCATGTTTAAGGGTTTTCCACAGCCGGTGGAGGGAAGAGTGTAGTTATGTGTTGGACCTGCACCTACATCACAGCTCACTCTGTGGTATCGATGGTT
This sequence comes from Leptatherina wallacei, assembly GCA_028567055.1. Lineage (NCBI taxonomy): Eukaryota > Metazoa > Chordata > Actinopteri > Atheriniformes > Atherinidae > Leptatherina > Leptatherina wallacei. Next base: position 2,159,870 of record JAOXYM010000022.1, read on the forward strand.
AACCTCCTTGCTAGTCAATATGCCACATGAGAGTTGTCAAGGTGCGCAAAAGCATAACTGTAAACCATTAAAGTAACATGTGAATATCATTGTGCACTTTTTCATTCACTATTTAATTTATTTCTTGATTTATAAAAGCTCAGACATGTAGATGAAAGACTTTAAGGAGATTGTTTAGAATAGCAATAAAGGAAAAACCCACCTCACGTATTGGCTTATAATGGATCAGCTCGGTGCATTTTATGCCATGTTTTCATTTGTTGGCGTCTGCAGCTGATGGTACTGTTTTCACAGGTCTAGAAGGTGGCGCTTAGACCATGTCTGTGCCCTTAATATATTCTAGAGATGAAGGAAAATTAGGAAAGATTAAAATATTAAAATTAGCATTTAGTATTTAAAATATAAGTCTGTGACACTATAGTTTTTGTTTGTTTTTTTTGTCTAAGATGACTTTGTGAAACCTATAATTTCTCAAATGTTTGATAGATACTAAGTCCATGACTGCTTATACCACATCTTTAAAGTAATTGATCCGTACAACTATTTCTCTCGGACTCTTCCTTTTACCACTTTTTGTTTTTGGCTCCTCTCATATATTCTCCATTGTCCTCCAGATGAATATGATGGCCAACGCGGGCCCCTATGGTGGTCCGTACGGCCAGTCTACTGGCCAGGGGTTACCTGGAGCAGGGCTGGGCCCACAGCTCCAGAATAAGGCGGGCCTGCCCAACAATATGGCCACCCAGTTCAGCATGGACAAGAAGGCACCCCCTGGTCAAGGCATGGCTGGGATGGTAGGGTTTTTTTCTGAACTTTACAGATGTGACTGTCCTAGAAGTCTCTGTCTACTGTTGACATATAGTTAAAACCATGCAGGACATGAATATCCTCAGCTTGCTTTCACACATTCTAAGACAAAAGGAAAACCTGCCATCAAGGAAATGTACTTATTAGACATTGTTGCATTATTTGTTTGAGAACCACAAACTTGCCTGAGGAAGTTAGAAAATATTGAGAAGTGGAAAAGAGCATTATGGGATTGTTGATTGTATCACTATCTGTGGTATGATCCTTTACTAGTGGTAATGAAAAATGTTATCTCATATCGCCCCGCGGCAAACTTTTAATCAATTTTTCGCATCTTGCAAAAATCCTTTTTTTGATGTGGCTTTTTGAGGGATTTCTCTGCGAGGAGAGCCTGACGTCAACACATATCTTGGCAAAGAAAACAGGGTCAACAGGTGAACAACATCCCCTGCTGCACCTGACTCCTTCTCATGTCCTGTAGTGTAGTGTTTTCCTGTTGCATCCTATCTGAGTCACGTTTCACAACGACGTACGGAGAATTTTTTGGAAAAACTCCTCATTTTGGTCACGGAATGGCTTTGATATAACGCTGAATGTTATCGCAGTTTTTTCTTGTCTTTTATCCTGTAACCAACCCTGTGGGAAGTCCTGGGTGACAGGTTTGTGGTCCAGACTAGCCTCCTGTTGCAACTGTGTCTCAAATAATAACATTAGTTAAAATTAAACAATTCCATCAATTTAGATGCATTGGAAGTTGTTTTATGACATTGATCACCAATTAAGAAGTTCTTTTTAATATAAGAATAATTATAGATATAAGAATAATACATTACATTTCTTCTTAAACATGAATAAAGACTCATTGATGTCTCTGAGGGGAAGAAGCTCCTGCTAGGTGTTAACATGGCTGTCCTGTGTGGGATTATATTTAAAGAAGGGTCTTAAATCACTGTTGTAGTAATCTTACTGGGAAATGAACCCGTTGGTACTGGACATCCCTTGTGCGGGACGTAACAAACAAGTCTGTAATTTCCTCAAGTCTCCTTTCCAGGTACCTACACATCTTATACATCGTTGGAAAGCTGAGATTCTTGAGACTTGAATGATATCTAGGCTACAATCATAACTGTAGATTCAGTAAATACTTATTTCAGACCAGTCACAAGTACTATTTATCTTTGAAGCCATACTGTACTCCAGTAGCAGATGATACTGCAACAAAAACGGTCCTGTTATATCAAGGATCCAGTAAAATAGTTGGTCCACAACAAGCATTTTATCCATAAAACCCTGTTTTAGGCAAAAATTGTAGGATTTTAGGGGCTCAGTGAAGGATTTTAAGGGGTTAATCATTTTAAAGTTGTGTTGGATAAAGAGTCAAAATGAGCTTTATATTTTTTCTTCCTGTTAACATTCTCATTTGTGCTTTTAGCTTGTTTTCCTGTTTGTTAATGACACAGTTGTTGAAAGTTTTTCCAGTTAAGTTCATCAGTGAATAGAGTGAACCAATCTACTTGTTACTCTTGAGTACTGAAATGTAATAAACGTGTTGCCTATGGAGTAAATGCTAGAATATCAGCTGCTCTCAACAGAACATATATCTAAAGTAGCTCCATGATACCGGATTACTTTCTTTTAAAAGCTCATCTGTTAATCTTCACTCTTCTCTCTTTTTATTTTAATTAGACTCCTCAGCAGCAGCAGCAACCCGGGGCGGTTGGCGGCGTGACGGTGGGCGGAGCGGCATCGGTGGGAGGAACGCAGGTCGGGCTGAACGCCGTGGGGGCAGGACCCGGTGCGGCGCCCCCCACCGCCGACCCCGAAAAGCGGAAGCTGATTCAACAACAGCTTGTCCTCTTGCTGCATGCACACAAGTGCCAGCGGAGGGAGCAGGCCAACGGGGAAGTGCGGCAGTGCAACCTGCCTCACTGCCGCACCATGAAGAACGTGCTCAACCACATGACTCACTGCCAGGCTGGCAAGTCCTGCCAGGGTGAGTCGGATGAGTTCTGTTGATTGCTGGTTGAATACCGTGTGGATTATAACATAAACACTAGGCGGGCTTTAAAGTTGTCATGTGTCTGCAGCAATTCTTTTTTCATTTTGTTATTTATTTATTTTTTTTTGTACGTTCTTCAGTCCCACTTGGTTTGCCTCCCGGTTTTTTCTTTGCATCAGGATGAGTTATTCTCTCCTCAGCTGGCTGATCTTCTGTAATTTTTCTTTTCTCCCTCTTTCATTGAGCCTCCATCTGGACATAGTTTTATTGTACTGAATGACTCATACAATAACTTTTCTTAGTTTCTGCCTTCTCTGTCACATTTCCTTTTTCCCTCCCATCGTATCCTTGTCTCATCATTCATCTTCCTCCTTCACCCTGTCATATTTCACTTGTACTCTTGTTTTCCACCTGTCTTCTCCTTTCTGAAACTTTTCTCCATTTTTGTCTCTTCTCCTCCAGTGGCACACTGTGCCTCATCCAGACAGATCATCTCTCATTGGAAGAATTGCACACGACATGACTGTCCTGTATGTCTGCCACTGAAAAATGCTGGAGACAAGAGGAACCAGCAGTGTGAGTGTTTCTCACTTTAGAGGGTGTCTCGGCGATATGCATGCAGATGTTACAAGTTAACGAATAAGAAGAAAGCTAATTGTTTAGAAAATGGAAACTAAGTTGGAAAGTCATCCTTAATGTGCTTTCTCTCTGCCCTCCTTCTTTTGTTCCCCTTTTCTATCATCGCAGCTCTCGTCAACAGTGCAGCAGCAGTGGGTTTAGTGAACTCTTTAGCTTCAGGCGTACCGGGTGGACAATCCAACACTCCGAACCTGAACCCTCCCAGCCAGATTGACCCGAGCTCCATAGAGAGGGCCTACGCGGCACTGGGCCTTACTTACCAGGGCAACCAGATGCCACAGCAGCCGCAGCAGGCCAACATGCCAAATCAGGGGCTGCAGGGACAGCCTGGGATGAGGAGTCTAAATACCATGGGTTAGTCATACAGTTTAACATGGATCTTGACTGAATATCAGTTTTCTTTCTTGTCTTTGAGGGCTAGCATCTCCAACAATGCTTTACTAAACCAAAGTTAACAAACTTTGTGTGCTGAGCTTTCAAATGCAGTAAATGAGTTGCTCCCCAATAACAGGTCTTTGTATTAACCGGACTTGGTCTTTGTCTTAGATGTGAATGACCTTAATTTTTTCCAGCTGTTCAGCTGACTCGTGGTCAGTCACTTTGTTAAACAAATCTGATTTATATTACAATGTAGTCCACAGTCACATGTCTTATGGTGATCTCTTGCTCGCCGCTGAGGAACAAAAATTGGACACTGACTCATTTTATTCCAGGCCAAAAAACTACTAATGTTTAGATGTTTGGCGCAGGAACTTTTGTTTTAAAAAAATATCACAAGCCTTTTAACTTTATTGCGATCTCTTTCCAGGAGGGAACTCTATGGGAGTGAATGGTAGCGTGGGGGTGCAGCCCTCCAACCAGCAGTCCACGTTACTGGCAGACGCCATGTTGCACAGCAACATGACCGCACAGAGGTCGGGCTGCTTTTCACGTTTTTACTTCAGCTTCAATCAAGCTGTTGTCATGCAGCTGACTTTCCAGAAATTCTGAACAAGTCTCGCATTGCCTGAAATCTCAACTTCTTTTCTGCTGTTTTCTCTCAGTTTGATGAATGACAGTGTGGGAAACCTGGGCTCTATGCCCACAGCTACTCCCCCTTCTGCTGCAGGGATGAGGAAGTCTTGGCATGAAGACATCACGCAAGACCTCCGCAACCATCTTGTCCACAAACTGTGAGTCTGTTGTCTTTCAAAGGTTCCAACACAACAGGTTGTTTGCTGCACCAAATGATATTAGGAGCTATCTGAACTCAGGTTAGCTGCAATGTTTTCCCTGCGTTTGTGTGTGCGGGCAGTGTGCAGGCTATCTTTCCTACTCCCGACCCAGCGGCTCTGAAGGACCGGCGGATGGAGAATTTGGTGGCTTATGCGCGAAAAGTAGAAGGGGACATGTATGAGTCGGCCAACAGTAGGGTATGAGACCTGCATGCACAGAGTATAAATAAATGTGGCATGGCCATCATACATTTGTTATCCACTGTCTGTGCCGTGAAACAACCTCCTGCTGTGTCCTCTCCAGGCGGAGTACTACCACCTCCTGGCTGAGAAGATCTATAAAATCCAGAAGGAGCTAGAAGAAAAGAGGAGGACTCGTCTCCAGAAGCAGGGCATGATGCCCGGCCAACCTGGCATTCCCTCTTCTGGCCTCCCACAGGGGCCTCCTGTTGTGGGACCGCCACCCATGCCCCCTGGACAGCCCCCCAGTAAGTAATGTTACCTGAAGAACACACTTCTTTGAGTGTGCGTACACAAACACACACACACACACTGCTGGCGTAGAGATAACTGTACAGACGGCCGAAACTTCAGAAGCTGCCCCCATTCAAGCTGAAAACTGATCAGTTTTTATATCAGAAGTGAAATTGAAAAACAAGGAGGATAAAACGCACACACAGGCTGACACGCCAAGTAACTTGCATGAGAATTTTTTTTCACTCATTTTCTGTGATCCTGAAGATAAGATCTGCGTTTTCTGTACCTCTCCTCCCTGTCAGACGGTCCTCACGCCGATCCGTCCATGGTCAGACCGGTTGGTCCCAATCAGATGGTCAACAGAATGCAGAACCCAGCAGGTACAGCTCTGACAGCTGGAGATGTCATTACTGCCTTGTTGAAAAGACACGCTGCCAATTATTAAGTGTTGATTAACGGGCCATGGCAGTAATTTACCACAGAAGATGATCTTTGGTTTTTATTTGATTTTTGATCTTAAAGTAAAGAAAATAAAAGTTTTTGCTGGACATTGTGCACAGTTTTTCTTTAAGTGACTGTATACCGACCGTGTGTAAGCTGTTCAGACTGTGTACGTTTTAAATCCAAGGTGGCTGTGTTAAGTGTTTGTTCTCCTTATCTCTGAATTGGATGTCTCATTTTTGTCCTTTTCACTTTTAGGAATGAACCAGTTTGGTCAGATGGGGATGCAGTCGATGGGTCAGAGGTCGACACCCCCCCTTCCTCTGAATCCTTCAATGAACCAGGTTAGCATCACTTTGTCTTTTAACTTTGGGGTTATATGAACTTGATGGTTGTAATTCCCAAATTTCCTGAGTTGCTGATTTTGTTTAGCTAGCTTAAGCCATTTAGAAATAAACATTGGCTTTAATGATGGGTGACTTCACATGTCTCGTGTTTCCAGATGGGTATGGGAGCAACAAGGATGGGTCAGCCCAATGCTACGCAGCTACAGAACCAGTACCTCCCTCCAGGCCAGTTTCCAGGCTCTAGTCCCGGACTTGGTTCTGGGCCTGTTTGCATGAACCAGCCAGGAGCACAGCCTGCTGTGCCTTCGGTAAGGCGTTAGCTGGTCGTTTTGAGGGAGCTGAGGTTTTTGCATAAGCAGAAAAAAAAAAAAAGTGAATCTGACATATCTGAAGTTAAATAAGAAAAGAGGCCAATGAGGACATGGGCTTCTGTGCAGCTTTCCAGTCTGATAAAAAGGGGAGAAATCAGCATTATTAGGTGGACTGTCTGTATTTTTGTGTTTTTAATTGATTCTTAAGCTGCTGAAAAGGATGATTTTCAATTTTTTTTATTCTGTCCTGTGTTCTGTCTTCTGTAGCAGAACCAAATGACAACACCGCCTTCCCTCCCAGCAAGCAGTCCTGCAGCACAGTCCGCTTCCTCTGTCCCGGGCTCCGGACCCCCTGCAGGCTCTATGGGACCCACTAATGCTGGTGGTGCTGGGCCTTTACCAAACTTTCCTCCATCCTCCGCCCAGCCCAACACCTTCCCTCACTGCCCACCTGTCCGAACAAATTCCCCATCACCAGCACGAAGCTTAACGCCCCAGCCCCACCAAACACCGCCCACATTACCTCGCTCTCAGACTCCGCAGCCACAGACCCCCAACACACCCCAAGTGCCCCAATCCCAGCCACAGCCACAGCATTCCCAGCAGCAGCAGCAACAACAACAAGCCTCACAGCAGCAGCAGCAGCAGCAGCTGTCATCAGGGAAGACGGTGAACTCTGAGAAAGCCAATCAGCTTCTACAGCAGACACTTGGGGGTGTGGCTTCTCCAGGCCCCCAAGCGGGCCAGACTTCTTCGGTCCCGACTCAGAACGCTCATGTGCCATTACAGCTGCCACGTACTCCAGTGAGTATATACAATGCTCTCACTACTTAACCTACTCTTTCCCAAGCTTAGAGCATCCTTTTCATTCTAGTTTGGTTAGTTTGGTTCTAAATCATGATGGGGGACTTTTTCATGTTTTCATAAAGGTATTAAAGTTCATCAGCGTTTGACTTTAAATAAATTATACAGAAAGTCTACATGTTTTCTCAGATTCAAGCTTTTCATTTCTAAATGCCACTTCATCTCTGCCCTTTATTATTCAGCTCTCTCCGAAGCCTTCTCTGACCACAGACGGTCAGGTGTCCTCTCCAGCTTCAGTCACAAGCAGCACTGATCCCAACTCTCAGCTCGCCCCCGCTGACGACTCCGCACCCAGCCAGGAAGAAGTCAAAATGGAGGTGAAGAAGCAGGAGGAGGAAGACGACGAAGGAGCTGACGGCCAAGGTGACGGCAAGGGGAAGATGGGCAAGGGTCAGTCGGAGGTGAAGACGGAGGAGAAACCAGAGGTGAGATCATCTGGAATTAAATCAGGCCTGAAATGAAAGCGTAGGGTTTCACTGTTCTAACACCCTGATCTTCCTCTCAGATTAAGAAGGAGAAGTTGTCTGGAGACGGGTGTAAGGGTGAGCCTATGGAAACGTCTTCATCTTCTGGGTCATTGTCAGTAGCAGTAAGTGAAGACAAGAAGCCAGAGGTGAAGAAGGAGCCCAAAGAGGAAGAGGAGGGGTCAGGGTCATCAGCCGTCAACAGCTCCTCAGCCAGCACCCAGAGCAAGAAGAAAAGTAAGAGTCCTCACTTTGCTGCAAGTCTTGCATTACCAGGTTTTTTTTATATATTATAAACAAAAAAGGACTAATAATAAACCATCCATGAAGTTGAAATGGCCATCAATTGAACCTCTAATGAGAGGATTAACCGTCAGGAGGAAGAGTTGTAACTTTGTTACAATTTTTAGGGGGAAACAATGTCTGGAAAGACCAAAAATACTGAAATCTAATATGGCTTAAAAGTTTTCCTGTCAGATTAAAAACTGTTCCACATGGTTTACAGTCCGTTTGGAGACACATTTGTTTCTGAATAAACGGTGTGAGCATATTGTCCTATCGGCTTGCTAACTCTTCCTCTTCAACCATGTAATGTCCAGTGCTGGACAAACAGAACAGCAGGGAGCAACGCTTGGCTCCCAATCTGTGTCTGATGTTACTGTGGGTGTTATTCAGTGGTTCTTCCATGCCAGGCTGTCCCAAAGAGGCTCCTTAGCAGTTTGAACCCTGGTGTCATCTTTCCTACTCATGAGTGTCTCATCTGTTTGTTTTTGGTAACTCCTTCCTTTACAGTCTTTAAGCCAGAGGAGCTGCGTCAGGCTCTGATGCCCACCCTAGAGTCCTTGTACCGCCAGGACCCTGAGTCCCTTCCCTTCCGTCAGCCGGTGGACCCCCAGTTACTGGGAATACCCGTACGTATTCGAACTAGTAACAAAACTAACCTGGTAAGGGACTGCACTGGCTGCCATTTTGCTTCAACTCATATGAAAATGTAGCTCTTTTTTTTTTTTCCACTTTTTTGTACATTTTCTTTTATTCATTCTAGATAATTTTTTCTTCAGTTTCATTATTGCCATATTTTTTATATAACTGCTTTAAAGTTTCTGTTAATCTGATTTAGTTTTTCCCCATTGCATGCCAGAGATTAAGGAAATGGATTTAGCGTGCGTGCATGCGTTGTACCATCTTCTCTGAATCACGATGTCATTTGTAAAGCAAAGCAACGGCTCATATGAACACGTATGCAACTGAGATCTATAAAAACAAGGTTTTAAGATACCAGTCTAACCGGTGCTGGTGCTTCTAAACGAACATCTCAAGAAGACCACAATAATGATGTAATGAAATCCAGAGCCACTGTAGCCTCTAGTTTACTTATTTTAAGAGAAAACAATAAGAATAACGTTGAAACAGTAGCTGAAGATAATTTCAGTGCTTCTTTAACTCTTCTGTTTAGTGCTTTAATAAATCCGGTCGCTAAATTTAAGCACATTTACAGTCACATTTGAAATATTGTTGGGTATTTTAGTATCACCAGCTGTCATTCATAGATCCTGGTGTTGTTCAAACTAAATGTGGCCCATAAAAGTAGTGAATGTTCTTTCCTTTACGTTCAATTTGATAGATGTATGTTTTTTGCTGGAAGAAGAGCTACAGTCTATAAGTGCGTCTGTCTTTCCGTAGTTAATACTTGGGCTGGGTATCCGCTAATCGATTCAATTAGTTTTTGATTTAAATTTGATTCGATATTGATTTACATTTACAAATATTTCTTTAGCAACTTGAATATTAAAGACCATTGTCAGATAAATTTTATGAAACACGGAATCCATTTACGTGACCATCAAAATTTGCTAGATGGTTTACAGGTGAATGTAATCCAATGGTCGGCATGATCTCGGCGGAGATGCTACAACCTTTCAACTGTGTATATATGCAAAGATCTCGCCGAGCATCCCTAAGTCAAGCTAGAGTAAGGTCACTGTTGTCAAAATAAAAAGAAACAAATGGGGGGAAAAAAACTATCTTTGAGTTTTATGAATTGATTTTATATTAGTTGAATTTGAATTGGCTCAGATTGATTTTGATAGAATTGCGTAACACCCAGCTCTAGTAAACGGCACTTGTTGGATCATTTAATGAGTGTCCTGTTTAAAGTTTGAGGTTGAGTTAGCAGGCTATATTTCCAGCAAAGTAAATGTTCATTTTACCTTAAAATGCCACCTGTTAATTCCCCGTCACACCATGATTCTGTCACTGTTATGTAAGAAAAGAGTCTAAGTGATTCTTATAGTTGGGAAAAAATGAACTAATTTCAGAGTTAGTCAGTTGGCGGCAAGAAAAAGCTTATTGTAAGCTAACTGTGAAATGTACCTGCACTCCTCCAAAAAAGGGCTTTAAAAAGTAACTAAATGGTCAGAGTCTGGAGTCTGGTACTGTAGCTATTGATTCAGTGGCTCGCAGCACACTTCTAATACCTTACTCTGTATTTTAATGAGCAAATTCAAAAGGAAAAAAAGTCATTTGCAGTTCATGAGCCAGTTGTATTCATTCATAATTCATTTTTTTTATGCACTTTCATTTCATATTTTAGGTTTCAATTGTAAATTTCTTTCTTTTCTTTTTTTTTCTTTTCTTTTTTTTTTCTTTTGCAGCTTTCATCATAGTTTCCATTGCATTTGCTAGCTCTCTAGTTCAGTTCCTCACCAGTAGTAGTTTGACAGTGTTCAGGTGGGCAGCGTGTAGAGGTGGAAACCTTTTTTTGCCCTCATTGCATCCAAATCTGGTGCAAGATTACTTCCTACGTCTCCATATACGTTCATACCGAACCAGAGCAACAGTGTCTGATCAAATTTCGTGTTTTGTGCGCTAATTTTCAAACGGTGATGGGTAAAGACCACGCTATTGGCTCATCTACGACCTCCACAAGAAATTAAAAGCATTTTTATTTCAATCTAAAGGCATATATCTGCTGCACAGTTGTCATGAATTCAGCTCTGCAGGCTGTCATGGTAATATGCATCACTTGTTTGTCCACATGCGTGGTTCTATTCAGAGATGAGTGTCTGTTCATAAGTCCTGTTGCCATGGTGACGCTAAGACGGACCATGCTCTTTGAAACTCGCACCTTTTTTTTTGTTTAAAAAAAAAAAAAGGTCTTTTCTTTTCCTCGCCCTCCTCTCCGCTTCTTTTTTTAAATGGGCGCTGTAGTTTGAGTCGAGGCGGCAGGAACACCTCCTGTAACATTTGCTTCACCTCAGCACTGTTGGCTTCAGCTCTGTCTGTTGTTGTTTTTTTGTTTCACCACTCGTGCTGCTGGTGTGTTTGATGCCAACAACATTATCGCTAAAGAAGCTTAGATCTCTCTCTCTCTTCTTGACGCTGCTCTGTTCTTCTTAGTTTTGCACCCTGATCACTATCTGAGCCAGGAAGATTTGTTAGCAGCTGTGGCAAAATGATCAAAGACAAATTGATAGTTTCACAAAGCCACGGCCGGGCTGCAGTTTGTAGCTTGATTATGTGAAATGAAATGGCATCTCTCGGTAGTTTTAGGCAGCGGAGGACTGGCCAGACTCGTGGTCGCCTGGCTGCTGTTCACAGCACAGATAGGCACTTTGATTTAAAGTGTTGGGTGCAAAGCAGAGAGCTGGAGGGCAGAAGTTGTCATGTCTCTCTGTTTGCACGTGAACCTTCTTCTCTGCAGCGCTCAACAACATTGTTCCCCTGCACCCTCTTCTCTCCCTACTCTGGTCCCGCCTGGTCGACTGCAACGCCTTCATCGCATCTTCCCCCGACGTCTGGTTTGCCGATGCCATTCCTCCCAACACATCTCGACCTCTTCAACCAAACCATCTGGCGTCTTTTTTCCCTTTTTTTTTTTCGTAACTGAACTTTACGTCGACGTGACATCTCATCTGGATGGCGCCCTCTTCCGATCCAGGACTACTTTGACATCGTGAAGAACCCCATGGACCTGTCGACCATCAAGCGGAAGCTGGACACGGGACAGTACCAAGAGCCGTGGCAGTACATCGAGGACATCTGGTTGATGTTCAACAACGCCTGGCTGTACAACCGGAAGACATCCAGAGTCTACAAGTACTGCTCCAAGCTGGCTGAGGTGTTTGAGTCTGAGATTGACCCTGTCATGCAAGGACTAGGGTACTGCTGTGGGAGGAAGGTGAGGCACAACTGTTGTTTTGTTGTTTCTGTAATACTGTGGGGTGTACTGGTGTGTGTGTTTGTTTTTTTTTAATTAATCCATTTACAATTAAGCATGGAAATATGAGGAAATGCCCCTAAACCTGGCTTTTAGCTTAGCACAGACACTGGAAATTGCCTCAAAAGTTCCCTGGTTAGCAGCTTGTGTCTCCTTTGTTTCATCTTATCAAAAACTAACAAGACAGGAAAACCTGGCCATTTTCTCTGGTTTATGTGTCAAACTATATATGGAATTTATGATTACTGAGCATTTGAGGTGCTTTTTAATGTGTTCTTGTGCCTTTTAGACAGTATTAAATGAGTCCTTTCAGTATTCATGCTAAACTAATGAGCGGCTGGCTGTAGCTGCAGGATCCAGTCTACCCAAACAACCAATCACAGCAAAGCTTTTCTTTCTCCTCACTTGGATTCCTGCTGCAGTTTGACTTCAGACCCTTTTTTTTAAAATAATAAATAGATGTTAAATATAATGTTGAAGTTGTATTTAGACTGGGTTTGACCTCATAAAAACCTACAGGTGTGCTTTGTTGTGTGAAGTGTGTAGCATTTGCACTTTGTTTACAGCTTCCCAGATGACAGATCTTTTTGTCTCTCTTATTTTTGCAGTATGAATTTTCCCCCCAAACTCTCTGCTGCTACGGAAAACAATTATGCACCATCCAACGCGATGCTGCTTATTTTAGCTACCAGAACAGGTAAGGGATGTCGGCACACCGGACACTCACATTACAGGCAAAATGCATTCAGAGTAGTTTTTAGATTTAGACTTTTCGGTGAAAATCAAGTCAGTGGGATCAGCTTGTGTGCGTTTTTGTTGTACTTTTCACATTGGCTATATTTTCAAGTGCATTAATCAGTCAGTACAATCACAGATGAGTTTTAATTTGGCTCCCAGTGGTTACCCTGGCACCATTTCCATCTTCATAGTTTACTGTTTTAACTTTCATTATGCTGTCATTCATAAAGTGGGCTCCTTTCTTCTTCAGCACTGATTCATTTATTGCACCTTTTTCCCCCCACCGAGTTTTTTCTTAAGATGAGGGAAGGGAGGGGCTGGGTCCAATGTACCCACCAGAAGAAGAACTCCCACTTTATAAATGACCAGAAAGGATGATGGATCTCTGTTGCTTTATCATTTATTAATTCTTTTCTCATTCACTTTTTCATATTTGGAGCCTCGTCTCCTCACTCCCCTGCTCCTCCACAGCTCCTAGTGGTCTCTCATGTTGCTGTAATGTTGTTGTTGTTGTTTACCACTGGACGTCTGACGCTAATCTTTGCTTTGCCTTGGCTCTCTGTCCTCTGTTGGTTGTTGTTCACATTCTGTCCGTCCCCCTCCTCCCCCAAACTCCCTCTCTGTCCCTCCATTGTCCTCGTCTGATCTGTAACTACTTATTTCACGCTTTTTCTTTCTTTTTTTTTTAATATTCATTTTGACCTCCCCCTTCCCTTCTCCCCCTCTCTCCCTCCCTTTTTTTAACGCTTGTGATGTCTGCATTGGCCTGCTTTGGTGTGACCAATCATCCACTCCGAAATTTACGCGCAAAATCAAAACACCCGCCCACTCAAAAACCCTGCGTCACGATTGGCTGCTGCCTCCTGGCGACGACCCACCTTGCCCTCTGCCTCCTCCTGTGTGCGCGTCCCCCTGGCCTGTCCTGCCCTGCCCTGCCCTGATTGGCGGCTGCTTCTTCGTGCCCTCTCTGTGATTGGCTGTGCTGATGACGAACGGTGTAGTTCACCAAAATATGGGCTTCTTGCTGACAGGTACCACTTCTGTGAGAAGTGTTTCAATGAAATCCAAGGCGAGTGTGTTTCCCTTGGAGACGACCCCTCCCAGCCTCAGGCGTGAGTACCATTACATTCTTTACCTTTTCTTGAACCCGTAGATTCTCTTAAACATCATTTAGTATTGTTTGTCCAGTTTAACTGTTCTGATTGTTTAACTTTCACGCCTGAAATTAATCTTTTTTTTCCCTTTTTTTTTTTAAGACTGTTTAATTCATGCAAGCACAAATCTTAGGTTAAACTAGTTGATATCTTGAGTAATTACTTATTTTTCTTAATTAAGAAACAATATTATTTGCCCACTGATCTGCAAAAGACGGATGAGTCGAGAGAAAACTATATTTTTAATGTAAAGGGCTCTATAAATTAAATGT
>JAOXYM010000022.1:2183306-2204121 GCA_028567055.1 Leptatherina wallacei
GTCAATATGGCTGCCATGGCTCAACTACAGCAAGTCCAACAGCAACAGCTGCAGCAGCAGCTGGCACAGCAACAGCAACAGCAGCAGCAGCTGCAACAGCAGCAGCAGCAACAACAGCAACAGCAGCAGCAGCTGCAACAGCAGCAGCAGCAGCAACAACAACAGCAGCAGCAGCAGCAGCAGCAGCAGCAGCAACAACAGAGGCCGATGCTCAGCAGTTTACAACAGCAGCAGGTTGCAGCTCTCCAGCAGCAGCAGCAACAGCAGCAGCAGCAGCAAGGGGTAGGAAGAGGAATGCAGGGCCAGGGGCCGCAGATGGGAAACCTCAACAGCCCCCAGTTTAGAGAGTTGCTTATGAGACGACATCTGCAGCAACAGCAGCAACAACAACAGCAGCAGCAGCAGCAACAGCAACAACAACAGATGGGAGTAAACCATGGTCAGTTCCAGCAACCTCAGCCCCCACAGGGGCAGGGATTTGTGGGACAGCAGGGGATGCAGCCCAATACAGTGGGACAGGGTCCAACTGGAGGCCCACCTCTTGGCCCTCAGCAACCTGGTGCCCCCCCAGGTCAGCAGAGCCAAGGTTACCCAGGGTCAGTTGCCCAACAACAGGCCACAGCTGCACTCCAGCAGAGGCTCCAGCACCAGCACCACCTTCAGATGCAGCAGCAGAATGCTATGGCTGCCCTTCCAGGGGGGGACGCAGGACCAGGCGGGGGGGGTGTAGGAGGTCCTCAGCAACCATCTCAGGGCCCTCAATCTACCCAAAGTGGACCCCCACCTCCATCACTGCTCCAACAGGCTCTGCACCAGAGATTGCTCCAGCAGCAGCAGCAGCAGCAGCTGGGTCCAGGCGGGTCACCAGCCCAACACAGCAATCCCATGAGCCCTCAGCAACCACAGCAGATGGCCCAGTCTCCACACCCCCACCTGCAGGGCCAGTCGCTGCCCCCGTCGCTCGCCAACCAGGTGCGATCCCCGCAGCCCTCCCCCAGACCCCAGTCACAGCCGCCACACTCCAGCCCGTCCCCTCGCATGCAGCCTCAGCCCTCCCCACATCACATCTCTCCCCAGATACAGACCGGCTCTCCACACCCGAGTCACTTGAACCAGCACCATCCAGGAATGGTAGTCCCTCCCCAACAACAACAGCAGCCACCAAGCCAGCAGCAGCAGAACACAATGGAGCAGTTTGGGTCGGAGGAGAGCGCCATGCTGTCTCAGCTGAGCAGCATGGCCGCTCTGCACGGACAAGGGGGCAACAGTCAGGACCCAATAGGCCAGAACATGAACCACAACTCTTTAGACCACATGTAGGACTCCTTAATGTGTTAAACTGAGCCAAAGAGATGCTCAGTGAATCTCCGCACAAACTGCACTCACCCAGGACAGTGTTATTATTAGCCTTTTTTTTTTTCTATTATAAAATGTTATTTAAAATGTTTTCAATAAAGATGCATTGAACTGAACTTCCTATGGGAGATGAACATTAAATCAAGCAGTCGTTAAATGAATTAGAATAAATGAATTGTAATTTATTGCTGTTAATATATATATATAATTTTTTTCCTTTTTTTTTTTTTTTTTTTTTGCCAATTGAGGACAAAGAGGGGGAGGGTTTCTCTTGCAACCAGCGGCCCCTCCCCTCATCTTCACCTCTTGTAGAAGAAAGGTGATATTTTAGGGTTTGGGGTGGGGTAAATAGAAGTACTTGCCTTTTTTTTAAGAAATGTTTGTAAGATTTTAAAAGAGGTGAAGACTTATGAGGAAATGATTTAATGCAAGAACTTTTTTTTTCTGTTTTGCATCATTCAGTCTGTCCATTTCTGTTTGCAGAGTGATGTGAATTTTGTAAATCCAAACATGATGCATATCTTTTTAAATGTTTGGGTTTGCTTTATTTATTATTGTTTTCCTTCAGGGGATGGGGGGGGGGGGCGTTACATTCACTGAAACTGCTACAATTCGTATAGAAATATATTTTTGTTATTGACTGTTAAAGATGGGGAGGGTAGTAAATATGTCATTTCACTCTACATGTCCTCAGTTGGCTCTGTCCAAATGGGAATGATGTTGCTGTTTAATTACAGCGGTCGAGGGTCTGCTCCGACTTTGAGATGTTCAGCGGACACATTTTCTGGATGTCCCAGCCGGCTTCTGCGTTTAGATGTCCGTCATGCTGGAAGAGACTCTCCCCTCGCAAACGTGCAAGCCCTCTCCCTCGAATGTGTGTGCACTCCTTTCTTTTAATGACACTTAACACGGAGCTATGGAGGCTTGGGGAGGGGGGGTGCATACCTTTGTGCCTGTAACATTTTAATTACTGGGGGGGGGGGATTCCTTATAGTGTTTTTAGGATTCTACTGTTTGGAGTAAACAGAGGAGGTTGGTGATGATGATGATCCAAATGAACTGTGTTGCACAGAAATGAGGCGAAAGAAGACGGTATGAGCGGTCATTCTCCGTCTCTTTCTTCCTCGTCCCCTTTGCTGCTTCCCTTGGACTTTATATCCTCCTCGGGGTGGGGGGGGGGACTTTGAGCTCCTTCCTTACAAACTCCATCCTCTATCTTTCTGCTCAGAACTTTGGGAGTTTTATTTAATATTTTTTACTGTACAAAGAAAACAAAACTGTGGACTCAAATACTGTTTTTTTGTTTTTTTTTTTTATAATAAAATGAAAATTACCAATAGTGTTCGGCTTCTACGTGTGGCTCATCAATTATGACACCGGGAAAAAAGTGGCTGAAACTTGTGAATATAAGGCTGGTATGATATTAAAAAAAAACATTCTTAAAAACTTGCCATCTGATGTTGAGCGTAAATATTATGCTTAAAAACATGAGGCATTGGCAAGCATCTCAATTTGTTATTTAACAAGAAAATGTTTTCCTTTCTTGCGGTTTCCTTTAACCACATCTGTCATCAGTGCCATACTGACCATGTGAGTCACACCATGGGATATGCCAGTAAAACCATCTTTTCTAAGAGCAATATGCCACCTAGTGGTGATAAATTATATTGATGTTACATAGTTATAGGCCACATAATACAATTTTTTCTCTTCTAAAAAGTATTGGATCTTGAGGACTAATTCTAACAAAGCTGGTGGATGTGCCTCGATGGGTGTTCGGGGATAAAACGATCTTAAACTAGCATGTTTGAAAAGAACCATTACCACATAATTTATCAGCAAACAGAAGCATTATTGGAAATTTGACTGTTGCAGCCCCCTAAATAACTGGCTTCAAAAAAACCTGCTGGTTTTGTACCAGTGCGCTCTAAAATAAATCACTAAATTAACAAAATACTCCACTGATGTGTTGGACAGATTTGTGTTGGAAAAGTCTTGAAGTTCCCTACCTTGAGGTTATTATATACCCAACGCCATCCAAGATAAATACACTCCAAGACATATTATTTCAGTACACATTTATTGTAAATGCAGTCAAATAAAAATGACTGTATATAGAGAAGACATGTTTGACAATCCACCTTTGTCAGAGAGAGATTGATTCAGACACAGAAAGTGACATAAGTTAGTTTAGCTTATACAAGTGACATGCAATAAATAATAGCTCACTACAGTTTGATCTAAAGTACATTTGCTTCCATTTGCACATTGTCTACATAGCATAAAAGCAGCAGTACAAACTGAAATCTCCTCTCTTGATAGCAACAAAGGCCACTGAAAAGAGTAGATTATCAATTGGTAATACAAAAATAGAACCAAGTAGCATTTCATACTTGCAAAGTTAAAGGACAGACAGTGAACAACAATTGTGCACTTTTTTTTGTGCATCCATCCTCCTTGAAATGCAGAACTTCAGCTAAGCAGCAGCCGTTAGTCTTCTTTCTTTGTTGTATTTCTTTTGTGACAGAAATAAACTTCTCCAAAACAGCACAGGACAGAGCTTTGTGCATGTGTGGCACAGACTGACAGGGCATGCGGTTAGCAAAAAAAAAACAAAACAACGAAAAAAAACCAACGCAACATATTTACAAAATGTTATTTGTAAGAAATAGGAGCGACTGAAACGGGCCCCAAGAAGAAATCTGATAGTGAGGCCGACATCCTGCTGGAAAGCACTGAGGACAACTGGAAAAAATAGCTGCATCGTGTAGTTGTGTCATCTGTGTTGTTTTAGGCTGCTGCCTCACCATCTGTCTCTATCTCTAACTAAACCCAGTGGCCCTACGAATAAAACTCGCTGCCACTGAGGTCCATTAATGCTGCCGGACTGTGATGGACAATTTGATTACTTTGGAGAGGCTTCGGGCTTCATATCACACCTAATAAATGAGCCACAATAATAAAATCACCACTCACTTTTTTAATTCAAAGGCAATAATTGTCTTACTTCGGAAGGAAATGAGTGTAGCCTTGTAAACATGTGAAATTATCTTACATACACGATTATTTACATGTACAAAATGAGTGGCAAGTCTAATTATGGTTATTCTGATCTCTCCATTTTTATTTCTCTTGGTTTAATACCCCTTAAAGAAGCCCTCAGCCTCTGTGGCTTCTTTAAAAGTCACCGTCAAGGAGTTTATTGTCACATGTGTCACAGTCACCTTCCTGGGAAGCTCTGCTGCATCAGGAGGAGTCGGACTCACTGGTGTTGTCATGGAAACGGTCTGATTGTCAATTTTTACCTCCTCCTTCATCAGCTCAGTGGTGGAGCAGACGGTGGTGGCGTCAGCCGCCATCTTGACACTCCCCTGAACCCTCACTATCACTGAAGTTGTGTTGTTTCTCTCTAATATGGGGCACTCCAACATCGCCTCCACGCCTTTCTCACTTTCGTCCCAGACTGACCTGTTGTCCTGGGTAACCGCATCTCCTCGTCTGGCCTCAAATGCTGAGTCGGTGTCTTTTGATAGGTCGCAAGCAGGTGATTGTCTCTGGTCTGTTTCAGACATCCCTTCGTCTGATTTATCTGTCCACATTTCTGTGCTTACAGCTGTCAGATGGGCCTCCACCTTCTCCTCCACCTCCACCTCAATGTCCAAGTCCTGTCGCTCCAATAACGGAGGCGAGCTGCATTCTGACCGACCTGTAGGAGAGAACGGGACAAATTTCAATTAGTTTTTAAAGTAAATTTCCTGACCGGGCTACTTCATTTGGTTTATTTATTGGCTTGACAAACCAACCATATGAACTGTCTTCGCATCTCTCAGTGGCACATTCAGACTCTGGCTTCTCCTCATCACTGGTGCCTCCCCAGTCCTCCTCTATGGCCTCCACTTTCTTCCTCTGCAGACGGAGCGGTTTGTTAAAAGAGTTCCCCCCTCTGATCACCCTTTGCCTCTTCCTCCTGATTGGGCGACGGTACACATGGTCCACATCTGTGCTCATGGACCGAGTGAGGGAGAGGCGCAGGCGAGGCGGGGGCTTCTCTGTCTCCTTGGCGGCACTGCGGAGGTCCATGGCAAAGACATTCTGTAGGGGAGCAATGACAGATCAGCAGGGGATTCATTTTAAAACTAAACTATGCTGCAGCTTTTGGGTGCAGATGTGAAATGTGGTCACGACCTCTCTTTGGGTTCTGGAGTTATGATGGTGAAAAGTGGCCAAAAAAAGATGATCTCAACTACCAATATTTCAGCTATATATTCAGCTTTTCATCAGTATGGAGTACAGACTTACTTTAAGAAGATTGAGAAAAACAACAGGAGTGAAAGTGATAGTAAAAGCAAGGTCCAGATTGTTCTTTAGAGTCACATGACTCGCTCTAAAACAGCATGTCAGACAAACAAAACTTTTCCTTTTTTAGGATTTCCAAAAATCTTCTGAATTATGTTAACTGGATTACAATTAATTAGCTATTATTTTAGTTTTGTTTTATTTTTAGCTTTCATAGCTAACAAAGTTTTTGTTGCAAATATTTCAACAATGAGCAAACACAGTTTAACAATATAAGATCATTTGATAAATATCTTTAAGTATATTTAAGAGAAATATCTTAAATATAAGACACTAGCATGTAGATTACTGGTTTTGCATGTCAGTTTCGATTAATTGCTCCGCCCCATTTTTAAATGTGCAAACCAAACTTTTGAAATCTCAGTTTAAACTGTAAGACGTGCAGCATTTTATTCATTTACTAACAATACTTTTGGATTTAGGAACAAAACTTAAAAAAAAAAGTCATATTAAAACTTTTGTACTTGCATTAAAATCTCTAATAAATTTCACTCTTGTTCCAACATTTCTTATGAAAGGGCTGCAACTTTCATTTAAAATCTCATTTTTGATTGCAAACTTATTCTGTTTTAAATGCATAATGGAAAAAAAAACCAAACAAACAGCTGAATATATACATGTCTGGAAATCCCAGCCTTCGCTTATTTTCCCTATAAGGGAAATCCCACAGATCAATGATTAATAGAATGCCCTTTTATTGTTGGATTCCACTTAATAATTCTTTCGTTTTAGTTTTGTTAACACCAAAAGTCATCTCTTGTGTAAAGATGTATTTGTCTTTTAACTTAGATTCCCTCCAGCTGTAAGCATTAATACAGGAAGTTGTTGCAAAAATTTGTGAAACAAGAAGTAATGTGAGTGCATCTACCCGCAGCATGAGCCTCCTGGGTCTGAGACCTTTCCTGCGATAGGCCAGAGCTCTGACTTTCTCCTGGCTGTAAGAGGTGGACACAGAGGGAGGGGGAGATCGGACAAAGAGAAACTGTGAATAAGAGAACTTTAAAAAAAAAAAAGTACTTTACATGCCTAAAACACTTTCCAGTATAACTCACTTCTCTTCGTAGGCCAAGACCAGGCGAGGGTCCAAAATATTGTCCTCTGGTTCCCAGGTACTGTACCTGCAAACACAAATACATTAAAATACTATCCATCCATCAGTGACATGGCGTGTGAGTTTTAACCAGGAAGATGTTGCCACTTTAATAAGGTGATGAGGTCACTGGATGATGACTCAAGGCTTACTCACTTTGGGGACCATCCCTGCCATTTCAGTAAATACTCCACATTACCCTGGAGAGACAAAAAAAAAAAAAAAAGGAGGGGTGTCACATTTAGAGAAGATGCAGCAGTCCAACAGTCACTCATTAAACCTGCCCTTTATTCCGGCTCAAGCTGCTGTGCGCCAGAAAAGGGGTACTGTCGCTTTAACAAGCAGACTGAAGGAAGGAGAGAGAATTTTCTCCCGTTTTCTGAGGGGTGACGTCAATGACAGTGGGGGGTTGCGTGGCCTCTAAACAGCAGCTTTTCGGGATGACGTTACCGCCCCGCGAGTCGGTTTCCACAGACCTCGGGTACTTTTTAGAACAAGGTGGCTGGGATAGGTGGGGCCACGGGAACATGTAAACAACTTTGTGTTGCGCAACGTTCAAGTCCGAAACAATCACCAATAAGTGAATTACTGCTTTAATAAAGCGGTCTGACAATATGGACACCAGAGGTTTTATTATTATTTTACAACACAGGGAACTTTATAATATATTACAACAGAGGAAGAACGCGTCGCACTTTTCCCCCTTTAAATTGACTACGTTATAAAGAATAAACAGCAATAAAAGAAAAACGTGCACACGCCGCGTTGAAACATGCCAGGGAGCACCTGTAGCTCGCTTTAGCTGTGGCGTTTATCAGTCAGTGACTCCACAACATCCATCCACTGTAAATCAATAGGGTCAGCATCACGCAGCTTTCATTACGCAGCAGTTTCACCCAGATACTGCCACTGCCGCTTCGCTCGCTGGCGTAACCAATACAAAGTGCGCAGCTCCCCACACACTGACCGTATACCAGCTTTAAGGATACACACCCCCTTTTTACATTTTTTACTACAACTGCGTAGGCTCCTCCAAAACATGGTCATGCTGCAGCACCTCAGCCGAAGCACGGGGAGGGAAGAGACTGCGAGTCGGCCCGCTGAACTACGCGAAACTTTGTCGTCATTACATAAAATAGGAGATTAGTCCAACCCTCTCTTTTTATGTAAACTGTAGGGTGACGGAGTAACCTAGTTTAGTTGTATGTACGGGAGGAAAGGTGTTTTTACGCTTGTGCACGCCGCGACATCTGCCTAAACATCTCAGGAAATTAAGTTGAGTTTGTTATTATAAGTGCATAACCAGTGTGGTGCTTACCTTTCTAACTCTCTTCTTTGTTATTGACTCTACCGCAAACACTTGGTCTCCTATAGATGACAGCTCCATCAGCGCGCGCTGCCTTGCACGTTCCAAACAGGACTCAACTGGATTCCCTACTTGTTTTTGTCTATGCGCAGGAATTAACTGTTTTTTTGTTTTTTAAATGCACAAGAGCACTAAAAAAATCCCCCAGAAATCCTTCAAAGTGTCACAGCGGGCGCTGGTTCCCAGTGAGGATGCTATTTTTCTCTCATAAGCCTCTTCGCTGTCTTCATATCAAACTCATGCCGTCCGCCTGCTTCACTTTTTAAAATCTGCGACACATCAACACTGGACGGCGCGCTGCTTCTTTAAAGTCGCGCGCGACCCCGTTTCCATTGCGTAGAGCCAAGCCCCCAATGAGCGTGCTCGTGACGGTAACGAGGACGAGCACGCAAATTAGAGCAGAGTGCAAAGGAGGGCCAGAGGATGGAGGAGGAGGGTCACACAAAGCCCGAAATGACTGCTGAAGTTGTGGGGAGGGAACTGATGTGTTTTGGGTAATTTTCTAAACAATTGCTTAAAATAGCAGCTTTACTTATTTTATTTAGGCTACTACAAAAGAGGTAAAAGCAGAGTTTAATTATGTTTTAACTTACACCCAAATTTTAAAAACTGCATTGAAGGAACTTACCTTTTTGTATATTCTTTTTCAGACACAGTCCAACATTTCAGGAATGATGCTTTTTTTTGTATTTATATGACTTTTGTACACATTTTGACTAATCCTCTCCAGTGATTTAAGCATGTTAGCTTAGCTTCAGCCACAAACACCCAAAACTGGAAACAACTCGCCCCACTCTGTCCAAAGAGAACTACATTCTCCCCCCTTCAAACTCAAGTTCAACATTTAATTAGTGAGCTCGGAAGTATTTAAGGTTAGATCACTTACAATTTAAAGTTTGCAAAAAGAAACGACATGTATCTTTTTGCCTGTTTTACATATATTGATATAGAAATCAATAGTTTCTCTAACCTCTGCAAAAAAGTCTAAAAAGGTCATTTCCCGAAGTCTTTTACAGATCCTTTCAAATATTGACAAAAAAGGAGTGTTAAAGTCCAATCATAGTGCCATATGACTTTTATGACAGATTTAAAGACTGATCAATGCTACGAGGCAGCATAGTTAAAACACTGCACTCGCTGAACTTGAGAGTGAAACAGTGTGAGCTCATGTATTTTTATGTAACAGAAGTAAAGCTAGGAAGATCAGAATCTGCAATGGAAATGAAAGCCTTGCTTCACTCTCCAGTGGAAATGTCCACCCCTCCAACTGTGTTTGATCCAAATATGGAACTAAAAACTGACTGAAAGTCTTAAATTTACATCCTCAATGCTAAGCAACCTATCTGCGGAGAGGAGAGCTGGAAATTAGATTGAGCACAACAAAGAAAAAAGGCTTCAGTGAAGAGAACGACTACTGATTTGCAAAGGCAAACATATATTTGTTCAGTCATGAGATCACAAACACTTTTCTTACTATATGCCTGATCATCTGTCCGTCCAGCTCCCAGGCGGGAACAGATCATAAAGGTGGGGTGACTGCTGTGGAAAAAAGGCCCAGAGCCAGATTCCTATTATCTTTCATTGAGGCTTTTGTGGATCAGTTTACAGTGAAACTCTGTTACTCTGCACACACAAAAAGTCCCTACACAGGGTCCACCATCCACGATCTCTCTCTCTCTCTCTACACCTGGAACACTTGCATCACTTACTGGCATTGACTGTCATGGCAACTGTTTCTGCGGCAACAGCTTAAAAGCTGGATGTTGATGGTGACGCAGCAGGAAGAGTCGATGAACAGTTCAGGGCCGTGGAGCGGTTCGAACTCCCTGAACTCTGACCTCCCACTCATGAACTTATATAAACGGCTCCAATGATTCATTTTCTGACAGTTGCAGCTTTTATGTAAAGCTTCATGTTGAATTTAATTAGATTTTCTTCTTGTTTCAGACGTTGCAAAGCAAACACCACACGCAGGCCTTAACTTAGTTGCATCAATCTTAATTGGTCAGAATCAAACTATTTTTGTAAGTCTTTCTGAACAATTAAAATGTTGCACATTGAATGTCTGATGATGACATCACGGTGACATCATCAAGGTTATTTTTTGACACAATCATTTTGCAGAGTTCCCTTTAGTATTGCAATGGATTTAACTAAAGTTTTTGCTGGGCAAGAAGTGATGATGAGTTAGCTTTCTGATTTAAGTTGCTTCATCCTGGTTCTTTAATATGGTTCAATATGGTGTCTTAAAACATTTAAAAAAAGGTGCATTCATGCCCAGCAGTGACTTTGCATTTAGGGGAAACGGGTTTAAGTAGTTTTCCAACCGGGACGTGTGGAAATTTACCCGCTCAGATGGTGATTTTCCGCATTTATGGTCTTCCTACAGACACCCTGCAGGGAAGTAGCGCCCTTTTCCCGTAAGTAGGAGGTTATTGCCTGCAATTCCGAAGAGATACACGGGCAATCACATGACTCGTTATCTGCCCGGATACTACTACTGTAGCGGAGTTGGGAGTCTAGATGGAGAGGCAAAAGAAAAAAGAGAAAATCAACACGGCAGGACGGATCACAACGCTCGCTCCCACCTACATGTTATGACTCACGTATGACTCACCAAACGTGCCAGTAAGGCGATCACAGCCACTTCTCTGGAATATCAACACACACATACACACACATGCAGAGGGAGCAGGGGTTGGGGGGGAGGAGGAGGAGGGGGGGGGGGGGGGGGGGGGGGGTGAAAAACATTAGGGTAACTTACAGCTTCATACCGGGAATCTGCGTATTTCTGGTTTATTTCCCTTTGTCCTCGCGCTTATACCCGCGAGGCTTGCACTTGAAATAAGTCGCCAATGAAAAAAGAAGGGAGCAAAGCAGCATTTCTGGGAATATAAAAGCAGTCGGATGCAGATGTGAAACATAAACCTGCACTTCAATTTACTCATTTCTTTTTCCTTTTTTTTTTTGCATTTCAGACTATTAACATTAAGCAATCTAGGGTTAGACAGACAAATCGGTTCACATTTCTGCAGGCAGGCCCAGCAGAGTAAATCACATTCACTAAGTCTTCCATAAAAGCAAAAGTGAAATTCAGTTGCTGCTTTGAAAGGGATTTTTTTGCACATTGTGGCACTGCTATTTACTGGAATAAAGGGCATAAATGTTTTTCCCATCAGCAGTCAGGACAGGCAATCCGATCATGTTTGGGCTCAGCTTAATAAGAGATGTAATGTGACTTGACAGTTGTAAGTTTGGGCATTTTCCCAACTTGAAAGCTCAATACTCAAAAGCAAAAGCAAAACTAACATCCGAGATGCAGAAAAAGAAGAATATAAAACAAGCAAGGATTCAAAATAAAACCGAAACCAACAGGACAGAAGAGAAAAGCACCACTTGGCTCAGAATAAAACCAAAACTTTTGTCCCAACTGTGACAACAGAAATACCCGTGGAGGGATAAAGCACATTTTAGTTTATTAACATTAATCAGAATTGACATTTAAAAGCTGTGGGGCTGACATTCCACCCATTACCTTTACAGAGTAAAAACACATCTTTGTTCTTTTTGCTCATCAACATTTTAAATTTTAAATACCCGGCTCTTGTTAAAGACACTGAAAAATAAAACATAGCATGTCACTACATACTATTAACAACCATAAACTTCCTAAAACACTTTTAAAGGCATGTGTATAAAGATGGCATTGCTTCTGTAGCATCCACACCTCCTTCCAGCTGATCTCAGTCAAACATTGTGAATACACAGACTCCATAAATGAAGGAATAATATGATTCAAGGCCAGCAGAGCAAATTTTCCAATTAACTATGAAGCGCACTCAGGTTACTGTGGTTACGAACACCTACAAGTCTTAAAAGTAGTACATCAGTGTGTGATGTTGTGCTGCATCTCTTCTGGTGCTCAGATTTTTCTTCCAGTAGTGAGAAAGTTGTAAACTTGTGCCTCTTTAGTCATGCTGCAAAAAGTTTTAAACAAACAGTTTGACATGAGAAAATATGCTTTGCAGTCCTGCATAGATTTTCCTTTCACAAAGAAACTTGGAGATAAGCTTCTGAGGTAGCAACAGATTTACAAGAAATAAATTTCCCCATAAAATGGCCTGTTTCTTTCCATCCAGGGGATAAAAAAATGAGCCATTCATCTTGAACTCTGCAGATCTGAGAACAGCTGAGAGATTAGAGCAGCATGAAAGCAAAAGCTGCACATTCTGGTCTCATGCAACACAAAAAAAAGGTTCCTCTTGCCAGCTTGTGGCACACAACCAAAGGAACATCAGGTCTTCCACTCAAAGCTAAAGAAGGCGTCCACTTCCTGTGAGAGGCACTTACGATTTCAGCTATTTGAAAAACTAAATTTGGTAAGTTTAGTCACTCCGCAGAGCTCCGGAGCATCCTCGACCCGAGGCAGCCGTCACCGCTGAGGACAGGTGACTCGGGTGTGTCCTGGCATGTGGCAGATGCCGCAGGTGCGAGGTTTCTTAGCAGCAGGGGGTCTGTTAGAATCTCCCAATGTCTTCCTCCCATTTTTGCCTCCACCTCCGCCTCCTGACACTGACGAAGACAGGAAAAAAACAAACATGCGTAGTTTAGAGGCCGCTACTTAAAAAGCATCAAATAATTCTGTTAGCATTAAAGAAACCTTCGTCAGAGTCGGTGTGTGAATGCTTCAAGGTCTCAGTGTGTCGTGACAGCTTTCTTTTCACCTTTAAGTTTAGAGTTGTTCTTGTCTCTCATCAATGTTTGACGTAACCACATCATGTTTGCTTTTATAAGTGTATTTATCACAGCAAACAGAACTGACTCCAGACCGGGTTCAGACACTGCAACCTCCATCCCCACCATTTCTCTTTGGGCCACCGTCTACATGGAGGCCTTTCGCTCTGCATATGTTGGCAAAATTAGATCTGCACATGTACGAAATCACAGCACATTTAAGATGCACACAGAGCTGCTGCAGGGACAAGAGCTTTTTGTTGGAGATAAAAGATTCTTGAAAGAGCACATCTATGACTCAGCGCAAACAGCTGACGGCTGCATTCTCAATTGAAACTACATTCCTCAGAGGCATATTCATTGTCCACCACGAGACCAAGAAACAGATGCAGGTTCCTGAATCAAACGCCATGATGTGCACTGTGTGAAGAGAATGTCAAACATGGAGCCATTTGTCTTCAAATGCAGATTTACTTGGCTTATGGACATGAAATCATGTCACACTGATCATCTATTCAGGCAAGGCCAAGGAAGCCATTAGTCCTCTTTGAAAGATGAAGTTTGAGTTCTTCAAAATTGATGAATTCTTTGGTGCGTTAGTTCAAGTGTGAAAGGGAGTGCACATTTTCTGTAGAACCACAGTCGTATTCAGTCTCATTAGGCTGGTCTGGCTTCATCTGAATTGTCAGGGCAGCGGTTCCCAAACTTTTTCTGCAAGGCCCGCTTTTTATCGACAATAATAATGTCAGGCCCCCCTGATCCCACTACTACATGCCACTAATGCTACTAATATGCCACAAAATAGTCTTTAGTTCATTGGCTGCTACTTTGTTAATTATGGTTAAACCCATGTTAGTGACAGAGGGAATCATCCTCTGCTATACTGTGAGATGTTTTAAACCAGGAAACTCTGCTAACTACTTCAGGTTGAGTTGAGCTTCCAATGAGATGGATGCTGCTTTAGTAAAACAACTCTGCTATACAACAGTTAAGTAGTTTATTTCTGAAGCACTTGCCATGATTTTCTTTCTCTTCAGGATGAAAAGTCCCCAAGTGGCTTCATTCTGTCAGATACTGATATTTAGAGACATTCAACACTCTGGTCTCTCTTCATTACCCACCATTGTTTTTACCATTACTTAACCATCACCTGGTCAAGCTTAGGATAAGACATGCCTCATCATATTTTCCTGTCTTTATTTTTCTAAGTTGAAATCTCTGTTGTTGATTAATAATCCAATAAAGTTCAGTGTCTATACTTTCTATGGTTAATTACTTAACTCTAATTAATTACTTTAGTTCTTAGGCTATCAGACTCTGTTGTTAATTTATTATCGTTTGTCCTTTGTCCTGTTCAGCCTTCCTGTGCCCACCCCCCCGTCGTATGTCTAGGCCCCTCCTAGGGGTCCCGCCCCCCAGTTTGGGAACGACTGTGCTAGGGCAACATGTTGAAGCTCATAGTGGCAGGAAAAGCCATTTATTTATCTAAAAACATAATCTGTATGGGTCCTTGTGAAAGCAGATCTCGTGTCAAATCGAACTCCATCTGCAACGTGATTGCAAGCAGTTTAAATTTGTATCATAGTGGAAGTATTAAAAGGAACCCCACCCAATAAAATGGCTGTTATTATAATCAGGAGAAAACAACAGGATGTATATTCAGACATTAGGCTGACACATGCAGTTATTGTCATATAACTAGAAAGGAATACACGTCGATAAAGGTCCGGTGTAAAAAAACCAACTTCATTGTTTGACCAATGTATTTGGTCAAATCAGCGACCCTGATGGAGGCCACATTCAGTCAAATCCTCACCAGAAATCTGCCGCTAGCCTGTTGGCGTCTACGAAAAGCAAATTCAGGTTGTGGTGCAACCTCAATTTTTGTCTCCAATGGCTGGATTATAATCGGGTTTTCAGTTTGTTCATCAGCATCTCACATGTGATGTCTTACAGTTGGTCATGTTGGTCGATATGTTACAAGCTGGGCTATAAATTAACTTTCAGAATCAGAATTTCCACTAGCCACGTTATTTAAGAAAATGAGACAACAATAACAACAGCCTCCTCTCAGCGTTGTCGTTCTTCCCACTGTCCAACCACCGGAACGATTACTTTGTTTAAATGTTTGTCCTCATACAGCTGCACGTTGCTCAGTGCATCCTGAGCGCAGTTGCACACAATCACATCACAGATGCATATCATTAAACAATCCTCTACGATAATTACTGCTTCCACCTGTGGATGTTGTATTGTTGTCCGGTGAATCTCTTTAGTTAACCTCTGCTGGTTTTAAATGTTCTGTAGAAGTAAAAGTGCCTCGATGTGACGTAACGTGCAAACACATTCCCAACATCTTTGCAGCACTCTCGTTTGATTTCAGTCTGATGGTGTTATTCAGCTCACTGATGGTCAGGGAATACACAAACTATCTTTTACCCCATGTAAGTGATCAAAAACCACTTGGATATTAACTGAAATGGTATTTAGTGACCTGCAACACAAGTCGTAAATCATGGCAGAACTCTAACAGGATCTCTGGCATCATTACGAGTCACTCTGTGATAAGCAAAACGTACGCAAGTATAGGAAGTTAAATTTGATCCATATAGCAACTATCAAGATAAAAATGTTCTTCCCACAAAGAAACAAGAAAATATAAAACACAACAAAAAAAAGCAAAACAAAAGTAAACTTAAAGAAGGGGGTTTTCGGCTACTTGGAGATCAGCGAGTTCACGGACCTCAGGTTCATGATCTGATCTGTTCAATGATCTCACCGAACAGATCATCTGTCTGACGCACCCACAGCGGCGCTCAGAGTTTGAAGCGGATCAACGATGACAACATCTTACCTGTCTGTTACAGGTGTCTTTTTTTTAAAACTAATTAACCTACACATTTTTTCTAAAAAGATTACTAAATGAGTAATTATTATTATTTCGATGAAATAAAGATGCATGTGGAAGTTGAGACTTCTGAAATCATGCAGCTTCCCTGTTCTACCATTGGAGCATCTGTCCCCCTTTCATTCATTCACACAATGATATGATCCCAGTCTATCATCGCATATGATTGGCCGTATGCCGTGCCATTCAGACTAATGTCCTGCCACCACCCGGGGAGCAGCAGAAGCTGAAGATCATTAATTGATTACCTGCTAAAGTGACAAGTAAATTTTGATTTACACCCACCAGATGAAATTTTAACCCACATTTGGCGAGTTGGTGGCTGGAATCCTGACTTCTTTAATCCATTACCTTCTCCATCTACCTTGGAAGCAGGTTTAGTTGTCCTGAAAATACCAGTTGGCATCATACTAGAAGCACGGTGGAAAATTGTGGTTTTCATTTGAACTCGTAAGTCGCGCTGCAGCAGAGAGGCCGATGATGACAAGTGTTGAAAGACTGAATGCATTTATGTGTGTGTGTGTGTGAGCCTCACCTTGTGGGGCCACATTCTCATCAGCCCACTGGAAGAAGCCACATTGCTGCTCTCTTGGTTTCCCACAAGTGTGAAACATGCGGCCCTTGTTTGGCCCGTCCTTCTGCACCGTGCGCATCACAGCTGCCTCGTTGCAGTTGCACATCGTCTGTCCTAAATGTCCGTCGGGCCCGGATGTGTTGCTGAACCCCAGTGACGGCCTCGGAGTATGGGGGGTCCTCTGAGCCGACACCAGAGGCTCTCGACTCTGCTGCGCCCCCTGCTGACTCGGTTGATCTGCCCACAGGAAGAAGTTGCAATTCCCAGAGTTGCACTTGTAGAATTGCCGACCTTGGTTGGGTCCATCTTTGCGCACCGTGAGGAGGAGTGCATCCTGAGCGCAGTTGCACACAATCACATCACTGTTGCTCTCTGCATGGATACTGTTGCCCCCTGGGGGAGGTCTCGGCTGCGGGGTCCAGGAAGGGACAGGAGGAAGGGAAGGGCGTGGATTGGAACTCTGAGCTCTCGATGGCAGTGGTCTAGGAGGCCTAGGGGCTGGTGGGCGAGGGTCATCTCCTCTTCCTCCCCCTCCCCCTCCCCCGCCTCCTCCTCCTCCTCCTGCTGCTCCCCCTCCTCTGAGGTATTTCAAGTCCAGGATCTCTCTGAGAGTCTCATCACAGCCACCAATGCAGCCAACAAATTCCAGAGGCATCATGGGAGGGAGGCTGCCTCTGCGGAACTTGAACTTCAACCTGGAAAGCAGGAAGACGGAGAAGCCGATCTCAGTGTTTCACAGAAGTGAATCAGCACCCAAACGCAGAGAAAACAGGAAGCAGTTGGCACTTCTCAAAAAGACCAAGTCAGTGAGGACCAGTCATAGACATGTTACATAACTGATATTGTGTAATTTATCATTTGACAGCATGTAATAATTTCACAACACACACAAGTCAGATTTGGGTCTTGAAGTCCTGTAAAGGATTGATTTTGTCCAGCAGAGCGCCTGTTTAAATACTAGAGAGTAAAAGATGTGAGCTGATGTCGGTGTGGAGTCTGAGAATATCAGATTCATTGTTCAAACATTTTTCTACAACAGTACATATTAATGCTGACATTTTAAGACAACTTTTTGTACACGTCATCAAAAACCCTTCAAGCTATCAGTAGCGGCTTGTTAATACGGGCAGCTGGGGCACCGTCGCCATCAACAAGCCTCCCGTAAACATTAATCAATTAGATAATGCAAAATGATTAAGTACGTTACAGAAGATACTGTGTGACTTCTTGTGTTTGGTAGGTAGTCTGTCTCCATTTATTGAGAATTGGCTGTATTTGGTTAATAACTTCTTATAAATATATATTTCATGGGCAAGTAGTGTGCTGACCTGAGGCTGCTCTCTTATTGGTTCTGTAAAGATCGTCCCAGCTCTCTGTGTCCCTGGCCAATCTACATTGTTTTAGGGACTTTAGGAACATAATTCACCATAAAGTAATATTGCGTTGTATTCCTGTACTCATGTATTGATTAATGTTCATTATAAATATGTTCTATGTGACTCCGCAATCTCAACTGTTGTAAGGACACTGTCACTTTAAATATGTTGCTTCTCGTTTTGTTTACACTTTGGGTTACACTATGTTTTACACCTACTTGGGAGCTTGAATAATTGATACACAGTTGGATTGTCGATGAGAGAAATTGCCTCTTCACTTGTTTATCGCAATTTCCACAGGGTATTTATTTATCTAATGGGATTGATTTTAGACCTGTCAATCAAAATAACACCCTTGGTGTCCAAATGTGCGAGCCCTAATGACACGGCGCTAAGTGGATGAGGAACAATCTAAGGAGAAAATGCAAGTTTTGGAAAAATGAAAGAAAATTTGGTAATTTCTTTAAAGTAAAAATTCTTTCATTTGGGGTTCACTTGGAAAAATAAGGAGGATAAATTAACTTGGCCCAGATCAACCCGATTAAAAAATCCCTCAGAAGGTAAGTGACGGAAGATGGGGTTAGACCTGAGGCTTCACAATCAGGATGAGAATCAGAATAACCTTCATTGTCATTGTTCCCAAACCAATCTGCTTCATTTATATAGCAGATTTATAAAACACAGGGTTACCAATGTGCTGTACATTGTGAAACATAATCGTATTTAAAAAGACAAAGAAATTCCACAAACAGTCTGAACTTCTTAGAAAAACACGGTTCTAAGAGCTTACCAAGGCTAAAAAGATAAAAGGCAATTAAATGATTAAGATACGATAAAATAAATCAAAAGGATAAAACACACTAAAAGAAGTTTCTAAAACCAATTAAATACACAACAATTAAAACATTAAGACACAATAGAAAAAGATTACAGGACTAAAATCTCTTTAAAAGATTAAGAAATAACACAAAATTAAAAGGCTAAAATACCCTAAAAGACCAACACAGACACAAAATTCTCATGCTGTGTTAAAAGCCAAGGAGTAAAAATGTGTTTTAGGAAGTGATTTAAAAGTTTCCAGAGTGGGGGCCAGTTTGATCTGGGTGGGGAGATGGTTCCATAGTTTGGGTACCAGCACTGAAAAAGCTCAGTCACCTCTGGCTTTAAGTCTGGATTTTGGGACAACTAGATAGAACTGATCTGCAGACCTCAGTGCCTGTGATGGAAGTTTCAGCAGGTCTGATATGTAAGATGCTGCCAAACCATTTAACGATTTAAAAACAATCAATTAAATCTTAAATTTCTAAAATTGACAGCCAGTGTAGTGAAGCCAGGATGGGGGTGATCTGTTCATGCTTTATTGTGCCAGATAAAAGCCGAGCAGCAGCATTATGGACTATCTGTAGGGAGGTTTGGTTGAGCCCAGAACAGAGAGCATTAGTCCAGTCGAGATGTAATACAAGCATGAATCAAACATTCAAGATTTTGTTGGGATGTTCTGCATAGAAACAGTGTAAAAAAAATCTGAATATGACATATAAAGTCATAATGATAAAAAATGATTAAGAATAAACAAATACCCCCCCCAACCACCCCACACACACAAATAAATAGCAACCCCCAATCTTTTTCTCACCAGCTGCCACTACTAGCCATTATATTGAATATTAGACCGCATCGCTGTGGGTGCCAACGGCTGTCAGTACATCAAACTGATCCAATGTTTTTGTTCTCCAGAGATCAGAAATCCATTGAAAAAATAAAAATAAACTCAATATCTCTACCTCTGTCACAGAGGCTTAAATGTGTCACTGGGATTAAATGAACCACACTAGCCTGCTTTAATTCATTAATATCTAATAGTTTCAATTTTGTTC
Organism: Leptatherina wallacei; assembly: GCA_028567055.1. Taxonomy (NCBI): domain Eukaryota; kingdom Metazoa; phylum Chordata; class Actinopteri; order Atheriniformes; family Atherinidae; genus Leptatherina; species Leptatherina wallacei. Next base: position 2,202,944 of record JAOXYM010000022.1, read on the forward strand.
ATGTAAAAATGGAGTCTTCTCCATACAGCCGGGTGAGTCATGGTGTTCCTCAGGGTTCTGTACTTGGGCTGATATATTTCCCTCAACTTCTGAAACAAGAGCTGAAATGTCTCATTTTGCAGTCTTCACCGTTACGTAAGAAGCTCCAGAAAATACACAACACGGAGAGGTACAGGAGGTTATTCCTGCCAGCAGCCATCATCCTCCAGAGCAAGAACTTTAAATAATAATTTTTGTCTAATGTTTATTGATTTATATTCTTAAAAAGAGAGAAAAAAAAACTTCCATAACATATTTTCCCTTTGGGAATTAAAAAAAGTATATATTTTTCACTTTCATTTCATAGATACATCATGTTGCCATGGTGACCAGTGAGGAACAGAAAGCAACAGATTCCTCCTGCACTCATCTGCTGCTTAAGTTATCCAACGAGCTGAAAGCTGCTGGTGATTCTTTTATCTTTTTTTTTTATTTTTTTTTTTAAATATTGTTTTAGAATAACTGCTGGAGCTCAACTTTGAGCTCTGTACCAGATTGGTTGCTACGGTAACGAAAGCTGGTGTGGAGCTCTTTGGCTCGCTGCTAGCGAGCATGCCCTATATTTGGACTGAGCTGAGGCTACTGCTCAAGGGGTTACCGCCTACTTGTGTAAACAAGAATTTAGACAAATTTCTTCTATCAGCCAGGCCGCAGAGAGCTGCAGTGTCCTCAGTGTTTGTTGGTGTTTGCACAGCTGAAAGTAAAAACAAGGCACTGAAGGTGTACAGCACCAAAGAGACCACTGAAGGGAAGAAGAGTTTTTAATGCAGTTGATGTATGATTTGTTGCGCAAGCTTGAATTGTGCTGAGAGAACAAACTATGGCAAAGATTTACAGTCAGAAAATCCACTGTGAATCCAAACATTTCCTGCTCCACATGCACATGTTACAAAACTTGTTTTCTGAGTTCAAGATAACTTTCCTTTGTATTTTCTAAGTCACCGCCTTGTCGTATGTACAATGAAAACAATTCTTCCTCTCTTTGGTCAAGGCCGCAGATGGAGGCCCAATCTCAATTCTCCCCCTTAGCCCTTCCCCTCAGCCCTTAGCCCTTCCCCTCAGCCCTTAGCCCTTCCCCTCAGCCCTTAGCCCTACCCCTTAGCCTTTAAACAAAGTGTGGAGGCAAAAGACAATGTTTT
>JAOXYM010000022.1:2209108-2224778 GCA_028567055.1 Leptatherina wallacei
GAGGCAGGGTACACCCTGGACAGGTCGCCAGTCTGTCGCAGGGCCACACAGAGAGACAGACAACCATCCACACACACTCACTCCTAGAGAGAATCTAGAGTGACCAATTAACCCATCGTGCATGTCTTTGGACAGTGGGAGGAAGCCGGTGAGAACCCACACATACACGGGGTGTTACGAGTTTATTTTTTAGAATTATAATAACCAAGGTCATAGAGTCAGACTTTACCATAGTGACCCAGTGCAACTGAATTAATGCATTAATGTAAATCATTTCATTTTCACACCTCTAGTTTCAACCTTCTACTCTTTGTCTGCTCTCACCCGTTTCCTTCCCTCCTCTTCTTCAGCACCATGTCCCGACCACAGTTAGGACACTTCCTGACCGGCAGCGGGATCTCCATCTCCTGCTGATCTGCTTCGGTCATCTCCAGAGCAGCTCCCAGATACGGCGTCAGGGCTTCATCTAACCTGCGGCACAAACAGAAAACTGACTTGTTACCACCAGCATGCAGTGATTACGTAACGTGTGTAACTGCTCCATCTTTGTAAAATATAACAGGAATCCATTTATTTGGGCACACAGGGAGCACCAGATAAAGAACACATGAGGGGAAAAACAAACTAACTTTTTCGCCTTCCTCACAGACTCAATGAAGACAGTTTTGTATTTCTGGATGTGGTGCTGAAGGACGCTCTGTTTGTCCTTCCTGCCCTCGGACACCAGCTTCAAGTCTGCTTCCAGCTCGGCACGAAGGTTTGGTTTCGACATCTCGTAACCCATGGAGTTGTAACCTAAACAGACAAACACACACATGCGCGTAGACAGATCATTATGGTATGATCTTATGGTATAATGTAGCGTAGTGGGAGCTTACACATACCCTCTACTAGTCCCATGCCGAGCTCTCCAGGGAGAAACCTCTGGTCTGCAGTCAAACCCACATACATGCGACTCTTAATAGTCTCAATGTGGTCTGCGTGAGTGGCATCTGTGCCTGTGACATACATAGTTTGAACAGCATAGTTTACATCACACATAAAACAATAAATGTAATATACAAGGCCTGCATTAACTCAACAAGTGAACACTAGGAGTCACCGAGTTGTTTGCAGGTTAACTTTCGGCAAGTTTTTATTTGCTTTCATCAAAGAAGGAACTGGAAAATAAAAAGGGAAAATGCTTTTTTTTTCCTGTGTGTGTAAATGTGCTAATATAAAAACATGAGCATACATGGTCCAAATGGAAAAATCTGCAGTCCACCCACAGAATGCTGCTTTTATGTACGGTTTAAATGGCGCCCTCCATGTGCTGCAGGAGTTTTGTAAAACATCAACCAGTCGATACTTTCCGGATTTGTTTCTACTCTTCGAAATTGTTCATATAAATCAGATTTTATGGGCTGCTGCAGATAATTCAGCAAGATCATAACGAGACAATATTTAAATGACCAAGTGTTAGAATCGGTGTGATAACATAGAGGATTTCATTCCCCAAAGGAGTACAGTAGAGGAGATCAATGAGCTGTTAATTATGGAAAAGTGCAAATAGACAAAACACAAGCAAATTAAGAAATAAACATTATCAATTTGATGTAAACAGACCAGCGACCCGTCCAGAGTGCAGCTCAGAAAGCAGCTGGGATAGTGACCATGAATTTAAAAGTGGGTGAAGAACATGGATGAATGGATAAACAAAGCATCAGCCCTACAATTTAGCTGCAATTTGATTCCAGTTTTCTTTTAACCTTTTCCTGTCAACATACTGTCAGATAAAGCCCAAAAATCTACAATGAGCTGAATAACATACTAACAACAAAGTTGCTACCTTTCTGCGTGTAAACATACCGATGCCATGCTTCTCCATCAGAGATATGAGGTCGGCTTCAGTAAGAAGCTGCGGTGGACTTGTCTGCCCGTCCACCATCTCTATAGCAGAGGGCTGGAACTGGGAGCCGTGTTCATACACTGGGATCACCTACAAAAGACAGAATATACAACAATGACAGGATTCTATCAGTGTTTGGTTTGTGCCGTGTTTAGCGGACACTGGAAATCATTTACACTTCTCTAAGGAAAAATATATTTCATTAACTGGGCTTTAAACAGCAGAGTCTGTTACTAATTGCAACACGCACACACACACACACCGTACCTTTGTGCTCCACCTGTCATACGGGTAAACATCGAGATAATTCCTTGCAATTATCATGAGTCCTGAGGTGGAAAACTTCTCTTGAGCGATGTTTATGTCCACCACCGTCTCCTGCCCCACGGCATCCTGGGACACACAAGCCAGGAAGTGCCGAACAATGAACTCGTACACACGTTCTTCATTGCCCTGAAAGAGATGGAGACGGATAATTACATTTTCTCCTGTCTGTACCAATCACAAAGTCCATGAAAGCGCCTGCAGTGCTATAAATAGCTAATAAAAAGGGGGTGAAGGAAATCTCCTCTTATCCCCCATCAGAGCTTCTTCAAGTCGTTTCAATTGTGTTGCAAAAATGATATTAGAAAAACTACTAATGGGAAACTACTGATTATATGTTAAATCTGTGTTCTCCCATCAGTCACTTGTTATAAGATGGTACTGGGTGATATTTTGGGCTATGATGAGAACTAATTGTTTACTAAGAAGCACAAAGAACAATTAGCATCATTTACAATTATTGCACATAAGGATTGAAAATGTATAACACGACTATTTTAGGCAATAAAATCTGTTAACTATTATATTAAAATGTAAAAAATCCTGACGTTGTGACCACAAAGAAGAAAAAAGCGAAATTACTAAAATGACTAAATTAAGCAGCTTTTGCAGACTTACCTGCAGTGTGTTGGCGTACTTGGTGGGGTGAATGGGAGGATGGGCTTGGTCTGAGTTCTTGCCTTGCCGCGGGTTGGGACCCCCTGGCTGCTCCATCACCCGCTGGGCGAACGTCCCCCACACCGGGCTCTGCATCTGCTGCTCCACCAGGGGGCCGAGAGCCAGGTTTGCAGGAAAAATGTTCGTCTCCGTGCGGGGATAGCTGATAAACCTGAGCAGACATAAAAATAAAAATAAAGGAAAATGGAGTTACAAGTTATCTGTAGGTAAACAATGAGGGAATACAATAAGAATATGAATCTAGAGGTCGACTCATCCGCAAAAGGCCTGCATGGCCAGATGGTGCTTTTCATGTGCAAAGAAGTAGGAACAACTTTGAAGCTGTTTGACAACAGAGTAAATGGAAAATACATTTGACCGTTTCACTGAAAGCAGCCTCACATAAGGTGGCTTCAAGCCAGCAAACTATCTGAAGTTAGTTCAAATGAGAGACGGGACATTTAGCATATGCTCAGACCAGGACAATAGTTGGCTCTCCTGAAGCAGTATGTATACATGTCCACACTCACCCTTGTGTATAGAGTTTTTCTGCAATTTTCATGGTCTCTTTGGCATTTATTCTGAGCTTTCGAGATGCCAGTTTCTCCAGTTCCTGTAAATCGGATAAATATAGACGACAAAGCAACTCTCATTTTCTACCATGCTGCATGTCCTTCATTTTATAACACGTGTTTTATGATGTAGCATGTATTAGGGGTTATTATCTTACCACAGTGTCCAAAGGCAGCGGTCTCCATTTGCTCTTAGGTTTGCTGGTTACTGAGGTGACTGTTGCTATGGGATCCTGAAAAGAAAAGAAATGATATTCTCCTTTAACAAGCGGCTTTAAAAATCACTTTATTCACATGGGTGTGCAACACTTTTTACAAGTGATAGCGAAGTTGTGCCAGCTGCAAAAATAGTTACACACATTCCTGCACCCCTACAGACAAAAGAGATACAAAGACTGGATTTATATCTAAAAGACAATTTATTGATTGTGTTTAAATGTGTTTTAACCCTTTGATTCATGAATTATTAAGAAATAGTGCCACATGTTTTTTTTACACACAATAATACTTCCACAGTCATATACAGAGATACTTTTTTATTTCTTAATCATATTTTACTTTTCATTTATTTGATGTATTTTGATTGATTCTTAAAAATAATTTATGAAAAATGTCTTTCATATTTATATGATATTACTATTCTATTAAAATATGGCTACATCGTTTTCTTTTCCTGACTTATCACAAAAGAAAAATTCTACAGTGAATAGTAGTGTATTGCATGACTCATTGATGTCCCCTGACGTGGCAAAATTACAAATATTCCATCCCCACCCATGAATATACTAGAAGCCAGCTGTCAGATTGGTGTCCACCGTAGTGGACACTATGCATCAAAGGGTTAATTTGAGCATACAGCTGAAGGTTTCACATATAACAACACAATACCAAAATATTTCTATATATAATCCTTAACACAATTTTAAAATATGCAACACTTTGATTCTATTCTTTTTATTTTTGTAATTCTATTGTAGATTTTCTGCTGTTTGGGATCATCGTCCTGTTACATGATCCAATTTCTGCCAAGCTTTAGCTGTCAGACGGATGACCTCATCTTTGACCCTAAAATAATTTTGTATACAGGAGTTTATGGACGCAAAACAAGCCCAAATAATCACCCTTCCACCACCTTGCTACACAGTTAACATGAGGTGTTTGTGCTCATATGCTGTGTTTGGTTTCACTATACTGTACGTGCTGCTGTGCAAATGACATTGTTGCAGAAGTCTTGTGATTTGTTCAGATGCAACTTCGCAAACCTGAGCTTCCAGCTACCATGCTTTTTTTTAGAAAGAAAAGAGTTTCTCCTGCAAACAACTCGTTCTTATTCCGTCTTTTTCTAACTACTGTCGTGAACTTTAACATTTAACATGCTAACCGAGTCTGATATGCAGCTCTTGTGTTATTTTGCAGTTTCTCTGAACATTACACAGTCTGGCCTTAAACTTCCTGGGATGTTCGCTCTTGGGAGGATTGGTAGCTGGCTTGAATGTTTTCCACTTGGGAATATTTTTTCTCATTATAGAATGATGGACTCCAATGTGTCTAGAAATGACCTTATTGTCAGTCTTTGGGTTTTTGGTTTAGTTGTTGTTCTTCTATTGTTTTGATTCCAGTTCTTAATTGTCACACCTGCTTCTGATTTTGTAATTAGTTCCTCTGTATTTGTGCTCCATGTTTTCATTACCAATCCATTGTGCTAGCTATGTTGTCTCAGTTGTGCTATGTTAGCCTGTGTTAGCTGTCATTCTATTCTTGAGTTGAATCTTTTGTTTAATTAAATCATCTCCACCTTTGAGTCCTGCATTTGGGTCCTATCTCCTCATCTCGTGCTGCCTTGATCCATGACACTTATAACCCTAGGAATGGTGAGCAGCAACAGTTGTTTCTCTTACATCACAGTTGATGTCTTTCCTCCTTGATATTGTGCTAAGATGCTCCAGAGCAGCAGTATAGATGTGCACATGATGATGATCAATGTACCCTTAAATTGTAATGGAACTATAAGATTTAATTAGTTTTATTTTTTTCTACACACAGCGTCTGTATTTTAGATTACTTTTTGTTACGTCAGGAAAAGGAAGGAGGAAGGCTCACTCAAGCCGTGGCACAGGCAAAGCAAGGGCAGTAGACTACGTGGGAAGGAGTGGAGAAGAGGAAGATCTCCTGGAAAGATCTGTGGGAGATGGAGGCATTCGTGGCAAGCTTTTACCATCAGGGCTACCTAGGATGTTTTGCCTTCTCCTGCAAACTTAAGCCAGTGGTATGGTGAGGACCCCACATGCCCACTAAGTCTAAATCCAGCAACACTGAAGCACATCCTAGTGGGATGCAAGACCAGCCTCACCCAAGTACGTTACACCTGGCGGCACAACCAGGTGCTAAAATGTCTTGCAGCTGTGCTGGAAAATCAACGTACAAACATGAACGCCCTTCCTCTCCCATCATCCCATTGGCAGCCAATACCATTTGTTCAGGAGGGTCAAGCCAGCCTTACCACCTTAAGACCTGGCACTGGACAGCTGGGCAGAGCACGGGACTGGAAGCTGCTGGCAGATCTGGATAAGAAACTTTGCTTCCCAGCTGAGATCGCATCCACCAACTTGCGACCAGACCTTGTCCTGTGGTCATCCTCGCCCAAGCTTGTGCACATCATAGAGCTCACAGTACCCTGGGAGGGTGCTGTGGAGGAGGCCTATGAGCGGAAGAAGCTGAGGTGGGCTGAACTCGCAGCAGATGCTCAAGAACAAGGCTGGAAAGTGAAGGTACGCCAGGTTGAAAGTAGGCTGCAGAGGGTTTGTAGCCACCTCATCATGTAGGCTACTAAGGGAGATGGGAGTGTGAGGGAAGGCCCACAGGAAGGCAGTAAAGGATCTCTCCAGGACTGCCGAAAAGGGGAACCAGTGGCTCTGGTTGAAAGGAAGGACGTGACCTGGGCCTTCAAGCGAGGTGATGGCATCTAAGGAGTGAAACCGGGACGCTGGGTCTCACTGCTGAACCCTCTGGAGGTGCCGTGGGCCCATCAGTGAAACACCTAGGAAGGACGGCGCCCACTTGACAACCCAAAGGATGCCGTCACTCATTTGAACTCCACAGAGTCTCATCGGGGCCTTAAGTATGTATTTATGGAATATCGACACCTAGTCCTACACAACAGATCTGTCCAACATGCAACAAAAGGTACCTCAAACTACAAAGCTTCCGGACATCACCACCAATTTCAAACCAACTTTGGTTCATAATTGACGGATATTATGAACTAACGAAATAAAGCTCTAGCAGTGAAACAACACAGATGTGTTCCAGCATGACTGCAAATAGAATATTTTAGGTGCGTAACTTTACTTCAATGTAAAATGATTTGCAGTAGAGACCAAAAAAGCAGATCTTCACATGTGTAATGGTTATTTTATGAGACTCTTCACCATTGGTATTTTCAAAAAATAAAATATATATGAAGCACAAAAAGCAAGACAGTGTTGCAAGGAAAAGGGGTGTAAAAATGGCAGATTTCAAAACTGAGAAAATATATCTTTGCAAATGTTGTCAGGAAGGAAATTTATCCAACATACATTTAACACACTCAGCCCTGAGTGTGACAACTAGAGTCATGTGTCAACATTAGAGCTTATAGACTCTGTGGACTGGGAGGGTTGTTTGTTTTTTGTTTTTTTGCAGAGTGGCTTTACGTCACATCCTCGAGAATGTCAGATAACTTCATGTTAAATATGTACAGATGCATATCACACTACTTTAACTTTCATTTTTATTTGTCTGACAAGCTCAATAACCACAGGAATAACAGAGCAGATCAGAGATTGAGTCCTGGCCTGGTCGGACCTGAGTCTGCTTTCCAACGCTCACATCTCACTCTGTGGGAAACAGTGAGAACTAGCTAAGTGATAATTGCAGGGCTTGTCAGCATCATTGGCAAGTAATATTCGTTTTTTTCATGACCGTCAATGATTCCGATGACATGACACTTCTTTTCAATCATAAGTACACAAAGCCACGAGAGATTTAAAAGATGCAAAAGCCAGATTACAAACAGGAGATCAAAGCAAAAAGATTTTAAAAAGCACGAACACGACATAACAGTCTTCATAAAAATCCAAACGGAAAGACAATGGTAAATGTAGAGTGTGTGTTTGCATTATCAGCTTTTGTTACAGTACAATAATTATAGATTAAATGTGCCAACACACAGATAATACTGTCATATAATAAAATCTTGTATATCAACTAGATATAAAGATCATATAATTAAATATTGCATTTAATATTGACTGCTTTGACAAGATTTGACATCTGTAAAAAAAAAGGGAGGGAAGGAATTCTATATTTCAAATGTAAAAACTTAATAAAAGCAGACCATCTAGAGACTTAGATATTTCTCAGACTTAAACGTTTATTGTATCCTTTCAAGAGAGAACACATAGATATCATAGTTTAAAAAACACACATACCTCCATGCAGATCTGGTAGAGCACCAGGCAAGCTGTGTGATTAAAGAGGCGGTTTCTTTTCCAGGTGAACTCCACCATGTCCTCTTCCACCTCATGGAGCACTGAGACAGAGACAGATATTCTAAAACCTCAATCTTTGCATCACAGTTGGGAATTTTATGTCCGGTCCTGGGTGAGTTTTAACCTTTGATTTTGTAGAAAGTCTCAGGGATAAAAGCCTGAATGGCTTTGAAGCGCTCCACCACAAAGCCCAGAGTGGGAAACTGACAGCTGCCGTAGGAGATCAGCTGATTGGCCAGAGACTCTGGAAAGATCTTCTGCAGGCGAAGCGTCTGGAATCGAGTGAAGGACGCACCTGGAGAAGATGAGCAAAAGAAAGAGGATTATACAGACATTTTATAAAGACATATAGTTTATGCCACACTATTACACACTGAGTCTTCGTTTAATGCTTAAAGAATCTCTTCTGGTTTGCTGGAGCAAGCGCTGCCTCACCTATCCGTAAATCCAGCTCCTGGCGGACGTCAACAGCATCACTGGTGTTAGCATCAGGCTCAATTAGAGTTTCACAAGCTCTCCGGATTGAGGCGGGGGTGATTTCAGAAAACTTGGCCCGGAAGACTTGTAAATTGGGCTTTACTAAAAAGCACACACGCAAAGATGTAGTTACTACAAATGTACTCAAAGCCTGTCATTCAATGACCGTACACAGAGCATTTTTAGTAGACTCATTCATATCAACACAGTCTTACTGTACCTGCTTTGCAAACATCGATAATCTCAAACCCGATGTTTTCTCCCTCCCTATCACAATCAGTCCAGATAACCAAGGCCTGGCACTGCCTCACCTCCTTCTCTAGTGTCCGCTACAGAAGCAAAAAAATACAAATAATGGAGAAAATGAGAGGAGTTTTGATGTATCAAAGGAATAAATCAAGTAGTTGGACTTTTAATGACCAGGGTCAAGTTCATATCTTTTTAATCATCCAACAATTAGTGACACAAAGACCCCAAAATGTTGAGAGCATACCTTGATTTGTATCATGTTTTCTGGACAATATTTCTCTACCTCGGCATCAAACAACAACACAGGATTGCAGCTGTGCCTTGAAGGGAATAAAAGAGACCAAGTTGTTTTCATGTGCAAGTATACAAAAAAAAAAGGGAATCGTCTTCAGTGAAACGTACCATTTTTGGAAAGGTGCTTTAAACTCCAAACCCAGTAAGTGGCCTGACACTGAAGTCATCGTTACCGTCACATTCTGGTGAAAGATAGAGACAAAAAAATCAGACACAATGTAAACAGAGAAGACCAGACATTGAGGTGCATGCTGCAGATTCAATAAGGGTTTTTGCTTACCTGGTCAAACAGGTGATATTCATACTCGTAAATCTTATTAAACTTTGACATTCCTTCCCTCTAAAACAAAATATGAAATATAACAAAACAATCAGTACGGCAGCAAAAACAGATTTCTCAGTTCTTTTGAGCTGGAGTACAGCCAGGTTATCAAAGAGATGACTCAATATGGATGTTAGATGACCAGATTTCTTTCTGAGTTTGTGGAATGGATAGTTTCATAAAATGAAAGTGGAATCTACCAAGATTCAAACATTTGTTCAGACTATGTCAGAAAGGTATTTTGTCAACCCAATCATGATATAAAGGCTGACAAAACTGTGGAGATGTACTCAGTTGTATTGTAAGGAGAGGTGTCACAGTTACACCACTTAGAGAAGGACTAAGATAGATGGATAAAATACAGATATACTGAATGCATTAATAATTAGATGTTCCTAAACTGTTTATAACTCGGTAGCTACTGGTGGTGTTGTAACAATGCTGGCTGCTGCTATTAAACTCAAGTATTAAACTAATGCTTGATCAGTTTAAATAATCCCAATCTCTTCATCATATCCAAGGGTTCGTATCCTGGACATTATATCTTATTTACATTAAAAGGCTGGTTTGTGATTTTTGGCTCTATAAATGGGCTGATCAACTAAATTTATAGTCAGTTCAACAGATCAAGGGGAGTCAGATCTGGTGAAACAAAAAAATGACAGTGAATTAATTTTGCACAGTTTTATCCAAGTGAGTTACAGACCAACTGGGAGGCAATGTGGGACTCAGTATCGTGCACAAGCACACCATGTCAGCTGTGGAAATTAAACCTTCCAAATAAAGGGCGATCAACCCAAGCTCAGCTCTGTTTACTTCTCCTGACCTGCAGCCTACTGCACTACTATGTTTGTGCATCTATTGCTAGAATCCAATTTGGGGTATTCAACAACTCATTAAACACTTCAAGTTGATTTGTTTGGACACAGCCGGAATAATTAACATTTCTTCATAGTTGCAAGCCTACAAAATAAAAGGAGATCAGAGAAAAGCAGAAACAGGAGATGCACATATTTGGCATTTTTGTGAGGTAAAACATTCGTCTGCAGGTTACTGAACAGCGATTAAAGCTTTGAAATAAATAAAATGTTTGAGTTGTTTTAAGGTGAGCAGACAGATAAGACTAACCCTCCTGGCTCTGCCATCGGACATGATTGCGGAGATGCCTTTGGCTGCATCGTTCTTCTCGGCTACGCAAAGGACCCGCTTGATTTGAGTCCGGCTCCGGATCATGTCTGCCTCCAGCCGTGAATCCGGACACAGATTATGCACACCACACAAGTTCCTCAGCTGGGCTCTTATCCGATGTAGACCCGATCGAAGAGAAGATCGCCCCAAGAGATGCACCAATGGCATGCCTGGCCACTCTCACACAAAGGTGCCGACCCTCCAGGCAGCGTCCCTGCTGCTCTCCCTCCACTGGGTTAGCATGTTAGTTGACGGGGCTAGCCAAAGACATGGTATCAGCTTTCAGAAAGTTTTCCAAAGAGCTTATACCTTGCCACTTGTTGAATAACTTCACTTCCGATTAACGAGACACCAAGGGAAGAGAAAAATAACACGAACTTAATAAAAATTTGCTATTTTAAAAAGTAAGACAAACAACTTCCACCTCAGATGCAGTTAGCTGTGTTTACAAAATCCGCGCCCGGCTGTCAAAAACTGCCGTAATCCAGGTCGTAAAACTGTCGTAAAAGCACCAGCCATAAACGTCTTTTTAATTTAATTGATAACAATTCACGTTTAATAATATACGTTTAAATTTATTACCTACACGTTTTTTATTATTAATCGTGCATTTTAGTGACAATTATATTGATAATAAAAAATCATGATAATCGGCGCTGCTGTAAATGAAAATACACCCCAAATCATAACTTTCTTGCCAGCTTTTTTTTTTTAAACTGTACAAGACTTGCTATAACGTTACTGTATTTTTCACTTCGTTTATTTTGTTTGGGTTTTATTTATAATTTTTTTGGAGGGGGTGGTGTAGGCCTATTTTAAACTCAAAAAGTAATTTATGTGACTTTGTATTCGCTAAACACTTTTATAAACACCTGGGGGTTAAATATATCGCTTTTGCACCATTTAAAATAGTGACGGAATGGCTGCGCTTTGGGGACCATAGTTTAGACATTTCTAGTTTTAGGGTGGATTTTTTTTCCCGAATGGGAGGAGGCTAGGTCACCTGACCGCGCAGCATCCAGCTGGGTAAACATGGCGACTGTCTCTGGATGTGGACGGTAAATGTAGCGCCTCTGTCTGTAAACGGCGTCTCTGTTTTTTTTACCAGCGGACCATCATTTAGTCCGGAGATCAGTAACGCGATGGACGCGACAAAAGGAGACTTAAAGAGGAGGAGGACAGACGCCATGTAGTGATGATGCTTAGCATTTTTTCCCCCTTTCTGCACACCATTAATGGTGTGATGCCTGCTCGGACGCTGTGATTGGCGCTGCATAATTGCTTTTGTTAACAGTCACTGAGTTGTTTAGTTACATTTTTAAGACATATCAACCATCCTATGCTGTGATTTATATCTTGAACGCGCACAGACGATTTTTTTATGTGCATTTTATTGTTGGCCTCCATTTGTAAATAATGTAAACTAGTTGTTTGTTAAACATTTTTTTTATCTCTCAATCAACACCTGGTTTGACATCAACAACAGTGATATCTGGATAATGTGAGCAGGATGACCAGTCTGACTGAATTTTATGTAGCCGTGCCTCATTGTTGTGCTCTGACAGGATTTTTATGACTGTTAGTGCTGCTGTTTCTCATGCCTTTCTCAGCAACACCACTATGATAGGCTCCCCGGATGTGGTAGCTTTCACCAAAGAGGATGAGTATGGGCAGACTAATCCGGACCCCTGGGCTCTCCCAGAGGAGTTCTCTGTTCCCCTCCATCCTCTTGCCGACTCCAACCCTTGGGCTAAAACCTCCTATGCCAAGTTCACCAAAGACTTCATCCTCATCTCTGAGTTCTCCGAGCAGGTGGGCCCTCAGCCTCTCCTCACCATCCCAGATGATCCCAAAGTCTGCGGCACCTTCGACCTTAACTACTTCTCCCTCCGCATCATGTCTGTGGACTACCAGGCCTCTTTCGTAGGCCACCCGCCTGGCAGCGGCTATCCAAGGCTCAGTTTTGTGGAGGACTCGCGGGTTGTGCTGGGAGACTCAAAGGAGGGGGCGTTTGCTTATGTCCATCACCTTACCCTTTACGACCTGGAAGCGAGGGGCTTCGTTCGGCCATTCTGCATGGCGTATGTTGCGGCCGATGAGAGGAAAATCATGCTTCAGTTTCAAGAGCTGTCCCTCCGCTTCTCACAGGCCTCGGAGTGTCTGAAGGTGGGGAACAGGAGAGCGTTTGCAAAGGAGCTTCAGAGGAAACTTCAGGACTTGGAGTAAGAGCCACTAAATATTTAACTTTCCTATATAAGGCCTACAAAGGTTTAGTTATGCAATTTTAGCTATTAAGTCATATAGGTGCAGCCTTGTGTAACTAATTTAATCCTAGTGTGAGGATTACTTAAGCTGAGATATTTCAGTACTAACCTTGACAATTTTTTCCCCCTGTGCGTCACTGAGCCTCTTTTCTTCTCCCCAGGTACACCCACTCTGTGCTGCAGCGGGAGGAGGGCCTGCAGAGAGAGGCCGGCCCTCAGAGCATGTACTCTGCTCATGCTGTGGAGAAGGCCAACGAGCTTGCAAATGTAGAAAAGAGTATTTATGAACACAGAGACCTGCTGAGGCAGATCAGCTCCTACCATCGCCGTCCCCGTCGGGATCCTCACGCCGTCGCCTGCCAGAGGTGCATGAGCGAGTGCTTGAGCGAGTGCGAGGAGCTGCTGGACAAATACGCCAAGCTCGCCGAGCCTTTCAGTTACAGTGAAAAAGGTGGGAAAGGCGAAGGGGGCCAGGGTCGGCTGGATTATGACGGAGGGGAAGAAGAGGTGGATGAGGAAGAGGACGAGGGTGTGAAGCGGAAGCCGTCCTACACGCCGCAGCTCATCAAAGCCAAGTCTGCCAAATGTTTTGACAAGCGCCTGAAGACCCTGAAAGAACTGTGTGATGAGACTTTCTACGAAGCCACTGTGGAGCTACTAAAAGAGACAGAGAGGAGTTTCCGGGGGGACCTTTGTTACCTGCACACACGCCGCCTGGACAAGGCACTGCGTAGGAAACTGAGGATGGTAAACTTTCTGTTTGAGGAGGAACTTGATGACAATGATGACGATGAATCGGGAACACTAAGACCATTCTGTGCTGTGAACCATACCATAGACAATTACATACACTTAAATCCACCTCATATCGTTCTAGGACCTGAACCTCTTGAGTTAGATGCACCAGAACATCCAGGTCCACTAGATCCGGCCTCTGAGACCAGCGCTACTCAGGAGAGCGAGCTTGGACTTGGGGAGAACCATCTCGACTCCTCCCCCTCAGACCAGACTCTAGAAACACAGGAAAGCTCAGAGGAGACAAAAGGTAGCTTTAGCAGCGATAAGAGTGGAACGGATCAGACGGAGAAACAGGAGAGTCTGGCTAGCATGAGGTCAGAAGGACCTGATCCTGATTCTGACTTGACCCCTGACCCTGACCATAATACTGACCCAGAGAGGGAGAGTAGCAGTGAAGACATGGAGACCACTGCAGGGGAGGATGAGGGGGACAACGGAGACCAGACGCCTGTCTCTTTGCTGGAAGTGGTGTCTGAGCTGGAGGCTTGTAAGGAAGATGAGTGTGTGACTGGGAATGAGTCAGACTTGCTGGTTCCGATAGACACGACATGCTGTATGGCCCAAGAGGGTTTCCTTTACGAGGCATCCGCCCCCGATGTCCGCCCACAACCCTCCCAAACCCTGGTTGTCAACCAGGAGCCTCAAGCCCTTCTTCCCCTCCAGGATGACTACACTGTGGGTTCTCCCTGCTCAGAAAGTCCTGCAGCTGGACTGGAGCTTCCAGTGGGAGATACAATCTCTCGCACCTCAATGGAAGATGGATCAGACTGCACCATGAGTGCTTCCACCGGGTCTGATCGGGCCGCTTCACCTCTCGGTTATGGGGGAGTGGTGACCCTCCGTCAGAGGAAAAAGGCCGGTCAAGGTGCCTTGAGGTTCGTGCGTCAGTATCCCTTCGCCATGCAAGCTCTGTGGTGTCTGCTGAGCGGCAGAACCCTGGTGGTGCTTGGGGCAGATGAGGGGAGAGTCCGCCGCCTGGTGGCTGCTTTGGCTCTCTTTGTTCCCGGACCTGGGAAATGTGGAGAGAGGGTTCAAGCCTGGCTGTCATGTCCCTTCACCCTTACCGACCTACAGAGATGGAAACTCATTGGATTGCAAAGGTAGGACGAAGCTGAGAATCTCCAGTTTGCTTTCATGTTTTTAACGGGGCTTGAAGGACACGCTTTGGAGTTTGATGGTATTGTTAGGGTAGTTGTTTTTATCACACCTTACTCTACTATTACTCATCTGGTCTGACTCAGTCCTCGATGACTCACACAGGCACGACGGCTACGGACCTATCAGAAACTTAGCTGCACATCTGTCTATAAACGTACAGAGCAGCAAAGTATGATGATATTTGAGCTTTTTCAAAAGACGGTTTAACTTAACCATTTAATCTATTCAATTTAGTCGTGACAGTTTTAAGCACTTACCCAGAACAAGGTGGTCCTGTATGAAGCTGCAGCATGTTTTTTTCTTTTTGTCTGACTCGACACACAACTGCAAATTCAATATTGTGAGATGCTTCAGAGAAAAAGCACCCTTTTGATTTCTGACTGTCATGTATCGTACATCAAGTTAAGCTCAAGAATCTACTGTGAAAGGAATGTGAGGAGCATTTAAAATACTGAGTGATGACACCATGTGGCAAATCAAGCTCTTGTTCCATCCCAACCCTCTTCACATAGAGCATTTAGACAATTATGAGTATATGTGTACATTTTTACACTATACGTACACATCAGGGCTGGCTAGATAAGTATAAACTGAAGAAAATTGCATTATGAAATGTTTTCCTGATGCATCACATCTGAGCAGCATCACATACTACGAGAAAACTGACTTCTTCAGGACTGTTGGATGCAAAATCATTTGTTTTAACTCAGCCTGCCTAATAACCTAGAAACATATGGTAGCAGTTTAGCTATACACCGGCTATAAAAGGGTCAAAACCACGGCTTGTGGATTGTTAAACTGCATATTGACTGTATGTCTTTAGGAACTTCTATACACAACTCCAGCTGCTCAACAATTATTAATTGTGTGAATTTGGATTAAAGGAGACATATTATGCAAAAATCACTTTTATAAGTCCTTGGAATAGTCTCTTACAATGTTCTAAGTCA
>JAOXYM010000022.1:2248752-2265620 GCA_028567055.1 Leptatherina wallacei
AAGTCAATATTTGGTGGGTCTACTGGAGAGTATGGAGCTCTCCGCTCTGAAAATGGCTGGCAGTCAATGAGTTAAGTGAAACCAAATGCAGGAAGCAGATTGCAATGCAAAGGGTATTGTAGGTTTGATGCAGGGCATTGTGGGTAAACACAACCTAAACATAGACGACAGCTGAGAGAAATTGTTCGTGATGTCGTCGTGTATTTGGTATTTTTTTATTTGTTTCGAACTGAAGATAATAACACAACTGAACAGTATAAAGAGATAAAAAACAAAACAAAACAAAAAAACAACAGTACTATAAAGTTCGAAAAGCAGCAGGAGGAAGTAAGAACTTATATATTCCTGCCCCCCCCCCAGCTAAACATAATTTTTTCTTCCTTAAATGGTCAGTCCCATTCAACAAAATATATTTTTCAATGATATAAATAGAATACAAATTACTTGTCTAGATGCATATATACTACATTTACAGTCGTAAACAAAATCATTCATACCTTCCATTAAAGAAGGAAAAAAATCAGCTTCACTGAAATAAATTGAAACTGACAAGTAATAATATATAAAAAATTACATGAAAATCATGACATTGTTATTGAATTGTGGTTCAATGGAAATATTTTTAATGAACGAGCAGAAATTATGAGATATTAATATACGTTACGTCACTCATAAGCTAATATTTAGTTGAACAATCAGGTGTTTTCTGTAACTCTCCATCAGACTTCTGCACCTGTCGACAGGTATTCTGGCCCACTGCTCATCAGCAAAGTGCTCTCATTGGTCCAGGACCGTGTTGTTTGTTTGTTTTTTATTATTTTTTCAGCTCAATTAAATTAAAAAAACAATGTCTTATTTCACTGAATTATAATTTAGCAAATTTATATTTATTATTATTTTTCAGTCTCCAGTTATTTGAATTAGTATTAAGAATGTCGTCTTTTCTTTAATGGAAGGGTATGAATCATTTTGTTTACGATTGTATATACATAAAACACATGTACACACCTATATACTAATAATCAAGTTATATTTGTATTTCTGCATACTCTTACACTACATACACATAAGCATGTCCTCACACATACTATATACATATTCATTCACACACATATCTTCGCATACAAAGTTTATTATATGGATTTATGTATCTTCTCTGTCGTTATATTTTTCAAATAACATTTCTTTGAAATTCTTTTAAACTGAATGATGTTTGGACATTGAGTTCCAGATTATTCCATAATTTTACACCACATATCGTGAGGCATTTGTTTTTCATTGTTGTTTTCTCACTCAAAATCTTTAGATTTCATTTTTTCTCCTCAGATTCTCCTTCTCGATTAAAAACACATCTTTTGTATGTGCTCGGGTAGTAAATTATTTCTTGCTTTATAGTTTATTGTTGCTGTTTGTAACTCCACCAAATCATTGAATTTTAGTGTTTTTAACTTCCAAAATAGTAAATTTATATGTTGACGATGGCCGACATTACAGACAACCCTTGTTGCTTTTTTCTGTTGTATGTGTAATGATTGCAGAAAACATTTGTAAGTGTTTCCCCATGGCTCAGCATACTAATTCAAATATGGCAAAATCATAGAACAGTACAAAATATAAAATTAATCTACCAGTGGTGCGACTCAGTTAAACACATCAATATGAGCGGGCATCGGAAAACGTGTGGTTGAGAGATCCAGCTGCTGTTTAGATGAACACTCGGCCACAGATTGATACGATAGAGCAGAGACGATAATGAATAGCTGTAATCGTAGGCTATGGTGCGTCAGTTTTATTGGTGGGATAGAGGGTAACGTTGTGAAACCTGGTTATTATCTGTTAATTACGCTGGACTGAATTATTTAACAGAGCCTGACGATTCATTAAAACACAGATCAATTTATGAATTATGAAACCTTTTATTCTCTTTGTGAAAATGCAAGTAGGCGGGAATATTATGGGGATTTAATGGCATCCAAAGCACATGAGACTTGGTCCTGTTGGAAAAACTGCAGGACTTGGGATGTTGATATCTGGGCTGAATTATTCTACAGTGCTGGTGGATTCATTGAAACACAGTTTTGTGAAGCCTTTATTTTATTTTTAAAAAAAAATTCATATAAGGCCTATTTATTTATGTATTGTTTGCATTTAAACCACATCAGACCTGAAATGATTTTCTGTATTTGTCTTTTTTTTATTTCTCCTACAGCAAAAGAAGCAGCGGCAGCAGCAGCTCGAGGAATAAACTCCCTCTCACTGAAATGATGCAGAGTATTTATCAGAAGCATTTTCACTTGTTTATGGACCTTCGCAATATATATTTGACTATTTTTAAAAAGAAGATCTATGAAGAGTATTTGACACTACTGTAACTATGAACATTTGGAGACACCAGTGGAGAGGGGTTGTGTATATTTTGGCACGGAGTAAAGACATCGATCCCTCCAGGAACTAAAGCTACAAATGAGAATACAGTGATCTCCACATAAACTTGGAATGAATCCCTTGATGTTAATCATGCTTATACTTTTCATTGTTCAATTTTGACTTTGCTAATTAAGCATTGACACTTTTTATTTCTTTTTTTTTTTTGGAGGGATCTTGCATTGTATATAACTGACTCATGGAAATATTTCTGATTAATATGATGAAACCAATCAAATGTGTCGGTTCTTTTATTTGCTTGATTTCCTGACAGAAACCTGTGACATCAGTCTGGATCTGACTCAACTGTAAACTCATTACACTCTGTTTGCAGCTTCATCTGTCTGCTCCACGCAGTGGACTGATGATGATAAAGTGAGAAACCAGACAACTTATCTGGTTTTTGGTTCACAGCTTTCCCAACTTCAGTTGAAAAAGTTCATGTCGAGTCAACATTGTAAATGTTTACTTTGGACAAGTATATTCTTGCAGCACAGAAGGGGCTTTGAGACAGCACTTAAAATGTATGTGTTATAAGTAAAGTGATAAATAAAAGTGTATTTAATTTTTTACAAACTTTTTTTTCCTTCTACTGAGCATTTCTGAAATCCCGGCAAAAGCCAAAGTGCGTTTTAAACAATTATTTTAGCACAACAACGTGTTTATGTGATTCATACATTTTATACTGATGTTTTGACATTACTGTAAAGGTGCTATATGTAAATATAACCGTGATGTAATGGGTTGCCTGATTATAAATCTTTAAGGATGACTTCAAAACAGTTATCTGACTTACTCATTTTCACAGGTTTATTTAGCTTACATTCAACCAAAGCATGTATGCAGAGCTTCATTCAGTTCTGCATCCTGTCATTTAAAATAATTTTGTCACGTGCTTCATTATGATGGATGCCTCCAAAAAACAAATTCTCCTAATACTTTATTGAAGTTTTTAACTTTAATTTTTTATATATTTGCTATGTTACGTTCTAATGCGGTGTGATACCAGACTCTAGGCGGATGGTGGTAGTAGTGCGCCGAATATGCTTAATAAAAGGTATGAAGAAGAAAGTGGGCGGATACTTTACTGTGATTGGTGGGAAGTTTGGCGGACTTTATCCCTTTTGTAGCTGTTGGGTTTTTTTTTGTTTTTTTATGTAGCCCTGAACACTGATTCCAGTTCAGTCGACCACGGACAGCGGCGGGAATTACCTCCACCTGTTGAGTAAGTGGGTTAATATTACATGGACAAAAAAAATACAAAAATAAATAAAGAACTCGAGACACTTATGAAACTTATGTTCGTGAAAACTGCTAGAAACAAAATTAATATAATATACATTGCATAGTTTGCTTGTTGTTTATCCTCTCGCGGGTTTTCAACCACATTTCTGACATTTAGCTGCTTCACGTCAAATATAACTAAAAAGCGAAAAAGTTACCAGCTTTGATTGTATGTTTTAGCCACTTTCTCAAAGCTTGCATTTATTTCTATCTACTGTTTATTGGACTGGTTCGCTTTACTTGGGTCTTCTCTGGGTAATTTGACCAAAACAGATTATTATAATGAAAACCACGCGCTTGTTGTTTTTGAGCAACAGTGTACAGATGACAGTCAGTCATGTGGAGGCTTTTTAACTCGTAGAAAGGACAAACAGTCACAAACACGCCAAGATCTGGCGACTGTGAACTTCACTCAGTTAGTTTAGCTTTTTCCGGGTTACCTCACTAGTGTTGGGATTTTTTATTATTATTACTTGTTTTTAGGTCATTTGCTCACTGGTCTATAACAGTTCAGAGGTTAACTGGGGAGGTTATGTCACTGCACACGCTGGGTTGCAATATTATTGGTCACTGTATCTGAACTCTTTGTCTGAGGCTTTGTGTTGTAACAACAGATCACCTCATGGCCAAAGATCTTGATGTCAGCAGCTTTCACTGGTCACTCTTATCATCAGACATGTAGCCTCTAGTTACATATCAAGTTTTATGGATTTCTTCATGTGGCTGTTTTGACTCACTTGTATGTTTGTGTGTGATTCTTAAAATAAATAAAATCTTTGCTTATGGATTTCAAAGCTTCCTATACCTTTTTTGTACTTTTTAGATTTTCCACTGTGTGTAACCAGAAAAGCAACAAGCATGTCTCTAACAAATGGCCACAGCGTGAGCAAAGAAACATGGGAGTTGCACAACAAGATGATGCTGGAGCCTCTGGCCATCAACGACTCAGAGGTTTGTGTTGAGTGGAATTCAAGTTGACAACCTCTTTTGTTTTGTGAAGACTAATGCATACCAGGGGTTGTTTTCTGCAGATATGGTATTTTTTTGGGGAATACCGCTGAGAAGTACAGTGTTTGTCTTTTAGGTATTCTCCATAATAAAGAAAGAGAAGCACAGGCAGGTGTACGGTTTGGAGCTGATAGCTTCTGAGAACTTTGCCAGCAGGGCTGTGCTTGAGGCGTTGGGTTCCTGCATGAACAACAAGTACTCTGAAGGGTATCCCGGACAGAGGTACATTGTGACATATTTATTGTTTTAACATTTTGTTAGAATAACCCTTTATCACGTATTCATCTAGCAGTATTAACCAGCATGTTCATGTGTTCAGGTACTATGGTGGTACAGAGCATGTTGATGAGCTGGAGAGACTCTGTCAGAAAAGGGCCCTGGAGGCTTTTGGTCTGGACTCGGAGAAATGGGGAGTCAATGTGCAGCCATACTCGGGTATGAAACACTGACTTACCTACAGAGTTGTTGTCGACCTCTGCACAACGTTCCTCAGGCCTCTCTTATATTCATCGTACCCTTTACATGTGTGTTTTGTTTATCCGCAAGGTTCCCCTGCGAACTTTGCAATCTACACGGCTATCGTGGAGCCCCATGGCAGGATCATGGGGCTGGACCTTCCTGATGGTGGTCACCTGACACACGGCTTCATGACGGATAAAAAGAAAATCTCAGCAACGTCGATCTTTTTTGAGTCCATGCCATATAAGGTAATCTGGGAAAGAAATCTGGAAACAAACCTCTCAAAATTATGTGCAGTTCAGTGTTGAATGGTATGCTTGGGAATCAAACTTCAGATATTCAACTTGCTACTATTTGGATGACCACGTTGCTTAATTGGGGAACATTTTACCCATGCATTAGTTGAAGCTACTCAATGACTGCTATTATTTTCTGTTTTGCTGATATGTCTTCATATAATATCGCCTTCACAGCAATCAGGAAGTTTGTGCACATGCATGTTACAGCATTATGCTGAATTTATTGTATCATGCATTCAACTGCCCTTTTTTATCATGACCTAGATTTTCTTTGGCACCACAGAGGTGCATATTTTATAATGTTTGATATGAAACACTGATTGTGTTGCAATAACATTTTTTTATAGACCGCATTTCATCCGCCAGTCATACAACTTTGAAAAAATGTTTTATATCAACTAATATAATCTTTCTCTAGTTCACAACTTGGCAACCGTACAGCTTATTTGACAGTTTAATGCTATAGCTGCACCTTCTGATAGATTTTAAAACCTCCAGACCTCAATTAAACCAACTATCAAACAAAACTTGTCTAGATTTTACTTGCTAATTAGCTTAGCCAGACGTATCTGTAGCTAATTAAAGGCTAACAAAAGCAATTAAAATCATATCTAGTGCTCATTGAATATTTACTAATGTGGGTTTAATTCTAAAGTTGGCTTTAATGGCTCATAGTTGGCCCTCATTAGTTCAAGTATTGGGGCTTCTCTTAATGGCTTTGACTTAAAAAAAGAAAAAAAAACCATATTTACAGAATTTGTTTTTGGCTGTAAGAGGCGCCACCACATTACAAAACAACCAATGTTTACAGATAGAAACGAACAACCTTGGTTTTATCTACTCACATGCACAAGAAGAAAACAATTGCAGGTACATTTTATTTTGTTCCAATCAACAATATGTTATTCTCGTAGCGAAGAAAGATGAACGAGGTTTTAACCTTAATCAAGAGGTTTCAGGCTGTTAATCATCGCTCCAAGCAGTCATATTTTTGCTTCTGGGTAATGGAAGTGGCAATGAACTGAACCATAGAATTATTTTCTAAAAGCGTTCCAGATGAATACTGATGCTGCACACACACCTCACATGCAGATTAGATGCATTTAAATTCACGTCATGTATGCAGGACTAAAATGAAGCACAGCAATAATGTGTGAATTAAAGTAACACAAGACTGAAATGCTGGTAAAAATGTGATAGATTTTAGGAGCAGCTTTAAGTATAATCCTTCAACTAGTAAATATGTGCTTATGTTTATGTATAAGATATGGTGATTTTAGTTAAGGGGTCCACTCTCTCTTAATCTTAGGTGAATCCAGAAACTGGTTACATCGACTATGACAGACTGCAAGAAAATGCCCGGCTCTTCCACCCCAAGCTCATCATTGCAGGTCTTTTAATTCACACGCATACACACTATTATCTGTAGAAACGGTACATGGGGAAGAAATAAAGCCTTTTTTCTTATTTTTTTTTCTAGGAACAAGCTGCTATTCCCGCAACCTTGACTACGCTCGCCTGAAGCAGGTTGCTAATGAGAACGGTGCGTTTCTGATGGGGGACATGGCTCACATCAGTGGGTTGGTGGCTGCTGGCGTGGTGCCCACACCCTTTGAGCATTGTGACATTGTTTCCACGACAACTCACAAGACTCTGCGCGGCTGCCGGGCTGGACTTATCTTTTATAGGAAAGGTAGAAAAAGGATCACTTATTAAGGAGCCGATCTCATGCACTTTTTGTTTTGCCATTTCTTTTCTCATGGATACTTGGGGATTTCTCCATTTCAACTTTCTTCCCTCCACCAGGCGTTCGCAGTGTGGATGCCAAAGGAAAGGAGATTCTGTACAACTTGGAGTCTTTGATCAACCAGGCAGTGTTTCCAGGGCTGCAGGGAGGACCACACAACCATGCTATTGCAGGTAACCCCCCCCATTGATTGTTCCTTATCATTATCTGACTTTAACGTAACGCAAGCAGCTGTAAAATTCATCAATCAGCATTCATCTCATTAAGAAATGTGTTTCATTGGCAGGTGTTGCTGTGGCTCTAAAACAAGCTATGACACCAGAGTTCAAGGCCTACCAGATGCAAGTTCTCTCCAACTGTAAAGCTTTGTCCAGTGGCCTTATGGACCACGGGTACAAGATAGTTACTGGTAAGTGGCACAAATGTAGGGGAACCAATCAGAGGAAAAATAAGTGCAACTAATCATATCTGCCCTTTTTTAATTAATTTAATACATTTGGAGGTATTATTGCCAGTGATTAATCCAAACTGAGTTCGTAAGATGGCTAATTGCCCGTAATGTCTTCTGGTTTTTCCTGCGTAGGCGGCTCTGACAACCATCTGATCCTGCTGGATCTGCGCAGCAAAGGAACTGATGGCGGAAGAGCTGAGAAGGTCCTGGAGGCTTGTGCCATTGCTTGTAATAAAAACACCTGTCCAGGTATTGTACATTATTTCAAATCAGTCAGCCCCTAAACTTTTATCAGATCAATTGTTCAGGAACCTCATAATGTTTCACATGCTTGTTTTTGTGTAGGGGATAAGAGCGCTTTGCGTCCTAGTGGTCTGAGGTTTGGCTCTCCAGCTCTGACCTCCAGAGGCTTGACTGAAGAAGATTTCAAAAAGGTGGCCCAGTTCATTCACAGAGGTAATCTTTTCATTGATGTTTTTGCATGTTTTGTTTAGCTGAGATGGATCAATTTAACAGGAAATTGAGATGAACGTGAATTTTCAGACTCAAAATTGGAATCTTGACATCATGCAGGTATTGCGCTGACTTTGGAGGTGCAGAGAAGCTTGGATCCCAAGGCCCCTCTGAGGGAGTTCATCCAGGCTCTGGCCCAAGGAGAGAAGTTCCAGCAGCGGGTAGCTGAGATCAAGGCTGAGGTGGAGGCTTTCGCCGGTCAGTTCCCCATGCCTGGCCTACCTGAGCTGTAGAGAGCAGATGCTGAAGCAGCTGGACTCTATGAACATTCTCTGTGGTATCTTGTTTGAGTTTTAAATCTAAGATTGCTCAAATCAAGATGCTGTCTCGCAATTACAAAGCATTTGTATTTTAGTTTTGGAGCAAATTTGTCTTTATGGAAAGAAATTTTGAGTTCAGACTTCCAGGTTTTATTGTCGTTTTAATTGATTGGTGATGTTACAGATGTCTGCTTCTGTTTAGACAAGAATTTTTATTCCATAAAATGGGTCTCCTTCGTTAATGTTGCACACAAATTTTCTTTAATATCGTCCTGCCTGAATTTATAATTCCAAGGCTAACTACTGCAGCTTGAAGCACCAAGCAGATTTATTAAATGACCATTCCATGTGTTTATGGTATGCATATACACCATGTATAATACAATGTGATGAATAAACCCCTGTTGCATTTAATTAAATTAACAATAAATGAAAATACAGTGAATGTGTTTATTGCTTTTTTTCAATTTAAATTAGTGCACGGATGTAATATGTTTCCTTATCTGTAGATAGATTTTTGGCCATTTCTAACCTAACCGTGTATCCAGGTGTTATTTACGTATGTCAAGCTACAAACATGAGCTTTGTGTTGGCATCAGAATTGGATGAATCCATCCTGAAATCTTTAAAAATTGATTTTTGGGCTATCTTTTAAAAAAAAAAAAGTTAATGCTAATAAATTTCAGGCTGAACTGACTAGCTTTAAGAAAAAAAGAAGTTATTCTATATACTTTTAAGAAATTTCGCTTTTCTATTCATCTTTTTATTGTGAGTGTAAATGGTCATATCTTCTCTACTCAGAGTCCACACACTTGTAACCAGTTACTTCTCTAGTAGTTTATTTGTGGTGCTATATTTGGGATTAACATAAGAAAATTAGAGCAACTGATATATTCAGAAATTGTAAAAACCTTTCACAATTAATACAATGGTCTTATATGGGTCCTGTCATATTTTATCTATAAAACAATTAATTTACAAAAACCTTTGTGAAAATGGGCTAAAAGGTGAACATGTCGTCATCGGCGCTCTTGGATCGTTTAGTTTTGCCTGGCAGGTCAGAGGTCGGTGTGCGCGCGCCCTAACGTAGCACAAGGAACAAACCGGTGACAAAAAATCCAAAGACATAGCCATGGTCGAGAAATCTCTGTCAAACAGTAAAGCTACAAACCTGAGCATCTTGTTTTATTTTTGATTGTTGATTCGCTTTACGTGTCGGCTAGCGTGGCTAGCCTCGTTAGCCACTTTAGCTGGCTGATGAGGGAATCACAAGCTAGCATTCTCGAGTTCAAGCTAGCGTAACCGAAAAACGTATAATTCTTCGACTTGGGA
This sequence comes from Leptatherina wallacei, assembly GCA_028567055.1. Lineage (NCBI taxonomy): Eukaryota > Metazoa > Chordata > Actinopteri > Atheriniformes > Atherinidae > Leptatherina > Leptatherina wallacei. The sequence goes on from JAOXYM010000022.1 coordinate 2,258,530, forward strand.
ATAACAAAATAAAGCAAACATGCAGGACTTACTGGCTAATGTGGATCACATCAAGTTTGACCTGGAGATGGCTGTGGAGCAGCAGTTGGGAGCGCAGCCACTGCCGTTCCCCGGCATGGACAGTAAGTGGATGTGTTAGCTGCTGCTAGCTGCTACTTAGCTGCTACTACTAGCTGCTGCATGTGGACTGTAGCAGAAATAAACAGAGCTAACGACTGGTTGCTGGACGGGAAAGGGCCGTGGCTGGTCATATATATGTATATATTTATCTGCATGTTATCAATGCAGTGATTATGTGTGTCCTGCAGAGTCCGGGTCAGCTGTGTGCGAGTACTTCGTGAGAGGAGCTTGTATGAAAGGTAAAAACAACATGACACCATTTCAGTAGCTACCTAGCAACAGATTGTTGACTTCTAATACAAGCTGACAAGCCCACATCTGCTGAATGAGAAACACCAGCACATACATTTTAAACTTCAACTTGCACATAGGTTGAACTCTCAAGTGTATGTATATATATATATATATATATAAACATAATAGGATTAGGTTTATGCAAACACTTTTTGGATCCTTCATAAGTCTCCTTTTCATTTGACACACTTCACCTGGTAAGTACACACATGGTCGGCCACTTAACATCTTCCAAGCAAATTTAAGTTATTCTACCTATTTATTTACAAGGTTACACTTAAAGTTGACCAACATTAATAAGGATATTGCTGCATAGCAATTCATTTCTACTTTTTATTGACTCATAGTGGAACCGTATTTGAAACAAAACATTGATTCTGTTGTAATTAAGTTTTTACTGATTAAACTAGATATACTGCCTTATGGACCTGATTTAATTGGAATTTTGTCGGATCAGGGGAAATTGGATTTTAGTTGGAAATGGATTAGATTGTATATGTAAACAGTCCTTGCAGTGGTAGCCACATTGTTATAAAGGTTAGATGAGGTCTGGAGGACCTGGGTTCATGTCCCCAGGTTGTCAACCGAGGTGAACCGCTTTGGGCCCCTGAGCAAGGACTCCCGGGCACCAGAATCTGGCCTGGCAGATCTAGGATGCGTTAAATGCAGAGAGAGAATTTCCCAGCTGGGATTAATAAAGTAACCTGCCCAGTTCAAAATTATGTAAAAAAAGAGAAAATATTAAATACTGACGTAACCTGGTGGCTGCATGTGAATAAACGTTTTGTATCTCACAGGTGGGATGTGTCCGTTCCGTCACATCAGTGGAGAAAAGACGGTGGTGTGTAAGCACTGGCTCAGAGGACTGTGCAAGAAGGGAGATCAGTGCGAGTTTCTTCACGAATATGACATGACCAAGATGCCCGAATGCTACTTCTACTCAAAATTTGGTTGGTTGACTCTTTGGTTGGTCTTGATGTGCATTTTAATCCCCAAATGTTGTCTACATAACATGAATCATTTCTGTCTGATTTGCATGTTGGCCCTCAGGTGAGTGTAGCAACAAGGAATGTCCCTTCCTGCACATTGATCCAGAGTCTAAGATCAAAGACTGTCCATGGTATGACCGAGGCTTCTGCAAACATGGTGAGGTCCAGCTCGAGGGTGGATAGAAATGACAACCCTGTGCATAAGTTTTGTATAATCTGTCTCCAACTTCTGTGTCGATCTGCGTCTCAGGTCCTGACTGCAGGCATAGACACACGAGAAGGGTGATTTGTGTGAACTACCTAGTCGGCTTCTGTCCAGAAGGCAAATCCTGCAAATTTATGCAGTAAGTAATACCTTCTAGCTTGATTCCTATATAATGTCTATAATTTGTTTTATTTAAGGATACAGATAGGACTTTTTTTGAGTCTTGCCATTTTATTGAAAGCAACATAAAGTAGAAAATTTAAATACTAACATTAAGATTTCCTCCACAGCCCTCGTTTTGAATTGCCTATGGGAGCTTCTGAACAGCCTCCTCTGCCAATGCAGGCCCAGAACCAGACAAAGGTGAGACAACAAATGCTAAAACACTCTATGTAGACATGACCGTTACGTCTCGTCGTTCATGCGGGTGATAGAATTAAACTGTGTCAGCCTCTCTTTCTACAGATATGGTCATTTTTCAATGTATCAAGCTGTCCTAAATATACCACTTTCTGTTTTCCTACCACAGATTGTGCCTACCACCGGTCGCTCGTCGCTTTCCCTTATCCAACTGACCAACTCCAGTCCAGGCCAGCGGCCGCAGAATAACCTCAACGCTGCTGTTCAGCTAAACAACATGACTGCCAACAGAGGGCCTCGTCCTCTGGACCAGGTCACCTGCTACAAGGTGAGTCTTGTGTACTTTTTATGCTACAAAATGCTACATTTGTAAACATTTACAGTATTAGATATATAAAAAATATAGTTTCTATTTCCTTTGGCTATATTACAAATCATGAACTTTATACAAATGTATTTGCTGCGTATATTTATCAGGTTTTAATGTCTTCTCGCAGTGTTGTAGCAATTCTTTTGTTATTTCAAGTTCCAAACTTCTTATATGTCTCTCTTTCCCCTGATTTATACACACTTGGATCTATTCTTGCAGTGTGGAGAGAAGGGCCACTATGCCAACAAATGCACTAAAGGTCATCTTGCCTTCCTAAGTGGACAGTAACCTTCAGCCTCGAGGTTCGAACACCACAGTGCTGTAAGCTCGCTGCTCCGGTGTGAGCTGAAGACAGGAGGCCTCTGTGCTCCACAGGCTGGTGTTAAACCCAAAGATTTACAATTCCACTTGTGTGTGCGCGCCACCTCACACACACACACACACAGACGGAGGCAATGGAAGAAATAAAAAAGAAAAATATTTTTGCTTTTTACAAACTGTGGACATGATAAAAATGACAACAGAAAAGGTTTGTGGTGCTGAGGACGAACGGGGTTATATGTGCGTTTCAGTTTTCATACTGTACCGAGCACGAACACCCCAATCTGAAGGTGTAATAACATGACTCCTAAGATCCAGTTTACAGCATCTTCAAGGGCGCAGTCCTGTTACCTTTTTTTTGTCTTTTGATACGACTCAGGTCATGTGACTGCACCGAACAAGTGCTATTCTGTCATTCTAATAAATCTGTGTAAACTAATGTGATTAATGGTAGTGGGAATGTAAACTTGGGCAGTTTTTTTTTTACTCAGTTGCCTAGAAATCACTGTTTCCATACACCCTTTCAGACATTTGACCCTGCAGGCCGGTGTTGTTCCGTGTGAGGATTCAGCTATTGTGGATCACTTAAAAGATTGTTCTGTTGACAAACACTGGATTGGGAGTTTATTGCCTGTGTCAGTGAATGTTAGATTTACCTGTAATCCCCCTTGATGTTCTGCACAATTAAGGGTTTATTCAGACATAGTAGCTTCTCTAAGTTACCTTTTAAATTTCTGTGCATAAAAGCCGAACTAATCCCACACAGAAGATGTGATAGTGACATAGTTATATAGAATTTTATTGGTCACAACAGTCACATATTAACACAACAGGGTAGAAAGAGCAGGGGCAGCTAAGAGATCCAAGTTCAACCCCTGATGGTCTGATGGCTGCTGAAGGTCATCAGTGGTACTTCCTCCAGCGATCGTGTTCTGCAAAAGGAAGCAGGGATGAAGGCAACGGTGCAAACAACAGTACTAGAGGAGAAAAATGTGAGCTAAAAGGAGTGTATATATTTCTTACTGATGTGGTCGTATTCCCACATATAGCTGATGGCCACATAGCCAACCAGCAGCATAGCCACACCACCGATGCCTCCCTTCTTCACATTGATGTACTTGTTGTAGTATCTGTCATGTCCTGGAAGAGAAGACAAAGTGTAACTGGAAACGACTGGTTCGGTGTCTTTTTAAAAAATGTGAGTCAATTACACAACCTGTGACCTGAATGAATCCACCTCAATTAAATAGTTTCCAAGCTTTTCGTTTTTCCCAGGGAGTCTTATTCTCTAGGGATTTTCTAAAGATATGAAGGGTGAGGATTAACCCTTGCGTTGTAGCTACGTTTAATGAGCCAGTGTTCTACGTCTGTAGTGACTGAAATGACCAGTCTGTACCAGTGAATCAGTTATAAGCAAATGCTGCTCAAATGTGCCACATTTCTTAAAAGTAAATAATTGACTGGATTTAAACTGCAAAAAATAAAATAAAAAAAGTGACATTGACATTTAGGGCAGTTTTACCTGGTAAACCAGGCATAGCCATAAAGCCTCCTTATATACGACCTGTCCAGGATGAGGGTCTTAATTGTTACACTGCGGTATACGTTCATAAATAAACTAACATTTGCAGTCAGATGCTTTGTATTTGTGAATAGGCAGCAAATTATGGCTTAAATGGAATCAATCTTTTAAAAAAAACATGTTGTACACTTTAATGAGCAGGTCCTCTGTAAAGATGTGGTTTCTAATTAACTACATTGTCTCTGTCCCACAAACTTTGTCCATTTTGGAACCAGACTTTGGAAATAAAGTTTCAGGACCTAAACATCCTGATTATTGAATTAGATGAAGTTTTAAACAAATTTAAAAAAAAAGAGTCAGATCACGCTTTACTCACCTCGGCGGAGAGCTGAGATGAGCCCGTTGGGAGTGAAGTCTCGACCTCCCAGCCATGTTCCCAGCTCACCCAGCTTCACATCCATCAGGCGCTTCTCAACTACGGGAACTAAGAAAAAAGTGGAGACGGCAACCATGTTTACACTTGTTTGTTGTGCTTTTCTAATAATTCAATGTTTTAAGTTAAGAATACAGAAAATACTTTAAGTGGATGAAACCAGAGTTGACCTGTGATTCAGCATTTAGCTGGAATTGTAAAAAAAAAAGAAAGGCATTTAACTGCATTAATTACCAGATCAACCAAAACACTTTCCTCTTAATATTTTAAAGGGATCTGATCTAACATTGAGTAGATGGCCGAAAACAACTCAATGGCCATTTTCTTCAATTTCACAAATAAAAGTAAATATAAATATCTTATAAGGGTTTTTAGTACATATGAGATCATCTATTTCAGATTTGGCCAGTTTAAGCACTGGTATTAAAATAAATTATCATTTGTACCTTGTTTTGGATGGTCTAAAAGCTAAATAATCAATAGATTATAATATGAATGGCCCTTTTCTGCATTTCCCTTTAAGAATAGGAAACCAACTCCAGGTTCGTCTGAACCCTCTGAGGTGGGACAAGTTGACATTTAACAAGCGTGTTGATGGATCACAGCGATTAATAACTGAATGTTGTTAAATCGCCGTTCAGGACATTTTAGAAAGCATATTAGAAATTTAACATTAAAAGTTTAATTACATAACGTTAAAACCCAATATAATGGTTAGTAAAATAATTTGCAAGCTAACGCGCAAACTAGCTAAAATAGACGCTTAAATGACGTGCATATGCAGCGACAACACAATTGTAACTTGTTCATCCAAACTGGGGAGGTTCACCCCAGTTTGGATGAAACTGGGGAGGTTCACCTTAGCGAACATCTCGGTGAAACGTCCTAAAAAGCAGACGATGTTAACAACAGATCTGCTACTTGACACATCAAAGTCCTTGACGTGAGTCAAAGGATTCACTGCGGCCTTCTGGCAGAAAAACACCTCCGAGACATAAATTTACAACCCGTCTGAAAGTTGAGCGCGTGCAGTCTCTGAAAGGATCAATATATACCAGCAAATAACTCAAATAAGAAAAGAATATTTAGATTTTCATTCCAGAGGACACGCTACGGTACCTGGTCTGTCCGCCATCTTGACCGGTGCAGAGAGCTTGTCGCAAGGAATGGTGGGAATAAAAGGAGGAAATGCATTCTGGGATAACTTGTAGTCCTTTAATTTATCCACTAGATGGCACCAGAACAAACGACGTTTTGCCATGTAAATGTAAAATTTCCCAGGAAACAACCACAGCGATAACTTATTAGATGTACTAAAAAATACAATCTATTCTTTCTTTTAGATATCTAAGATTATTTTCTTCAATAATACGATTTTAGTTACAGTTAATACGTTGCAGTTCACTAGTTAATGTTAAAATGTATGAAGGAATGGTAATTAATTGCAACAAATATGATGTATAGATAATAATTTATTATATTTTGATTACTTTTCAAGCAAATGTTTTTAGATAGCCAGTAAAGTTAAATACGTACAAACAAAGAGTTTGTCCAGACAGCATCTTACCACTCTTATGTAACCTAACTACAAGTTTTTCAGACATGGCACACAAAAAGTGTGTTCATGTGGTTTAAAAACAAAAACAAAAGCATTCTGCATACTAAACGGGGCCTAACTTGACCATAGATTTGATATATTTTTAGATCTTTGTATAAAAGATTCATGCAAAAGTTGAACAGAAACTCTCCAGACATTAGTTTGATTAAATGAGGTAATTTATTTTCAACTCATAAAACGTTTTCTTAAGGATAAATAATTCATGACAAGGTTGTTCCGTACCAGGGAAGCAACTTGTTCTCAATCTTATTTACAAGGTCCTACATGCTTTAAGTGCACAATATACAGACTTTGTTATATAAATTATTTCCATTATGAACATCTCTGAGTTTTACATCCGTTTCCAGACAGAATTCATTTCATAACCAGATCCCCTTGTGGAAAAAATCAAGAGGCATTTTATAAAATGCTTATTAAGTGAAGCCTTGAGTATAAGATTAGGGAACAAAGTCGCAAAATATATATATAGAAAATATAAATAAGTGTAGCTTTTATGTTTAAAGTTGATATTATGTGACCAGACCATCCTATGTTCATTATAACAATAAGACTTAAAGATCACTACAAGTATCTAAATAGACATCTAAATGCGGCCAAACCTATCACACTCTGCTCTCTTCTTTAAAGAATCAGCATGCTTCTGCTCAGCATTTGGAAATAATGACCTGAAGGATTTACCCCCCTAGTGTCTCCTGATAGAGGAAGAGAGAACAGCCGATCAATGAGCAGCTCAACAGTCAGTAACTCTGGTACATAACGTTCCTAAAGGTAAAGACATTCAGGCTGGTGTGTGTGTGTGTGTGTGTGTGTGTGTGTGTGTGTGTGTGTGTGTGTGTGTGTGTGTGTGTGTGTGTGTGTG
>JAOXYM010000022.1:2286449-2299745 GCA_028567055.1 Leptatherina wallacei
CCTCAACACCTCGGCTGCACCTAGAAATTCTGTCCATAAACGTTATGAACAGAATCGGTGACAAAGGGCAACCTTGGCAGAGTCCAACCCTCACCAGAAATGAGACTGACTCACTGCCGGAAATGCGGACTAAGCTCTGGCACCAGTCATACACGGACCGGACAGCTCGTACAAGAGAGTCCGGCACCCCATACTCCCGGAGCACCCCCCACAGGAGTCCCCAGGGGACACGGTCGAACGCCTTCTCCAAGCTACAAACTAAAATAAATATGTCTAGAAAAAAATGAGACACAGTTCCCAATAGTCATAGTGTCTTGCATGGCCATTTGAAAACCCCTATTGCACACAGCCAATAGTAAAACATCAGGAAAATATTACACAATCCAAACAGCCTCAGACAAATTTGTTTTAGAAATGTATTGTTTTGTTTGTCAAAAAAGGGTTAAAACCCAGAACATTGATGGTTCTGGGAGGGGTCTATTCTTTAACAGATGATAAAAGCCTTTTAGTGCTGTATGTTGGGTATAAATGGTCATAACATGAATGAAAATATATGAAAGAACATCGAGAACTATTTTCCTAGTTAGTCTGCTGTAAAATCTCTTTACTCCATAATCCTTTGGGGCTGTTTACAGAGTGCTTACAGGATTAGAAAATGATTATGAATTGTTACATAAAGAAACTGTACATCAAACTATCCATAACAGTGAATCAGCCACAAAACACATAAGTCTTTTTAAGTGAAACTGCTTAAACGGGCAGTTCATGATCAGCAATGCCTCCGATCAATCTTTCACCGGTGCCAGAGGAACACAGTCTGGTCCAGTAGGGCTGCTCCATCAGAGGAGCAGAAGCGTTCTTGCTTCTGCAGCATCATTCATCCTGATTAGTTTAGCTGAAGATCCAGTGAATTGGCTTCACTTCTAATTTACATGTTTTGAAGTCAATCATAGCCCCACTGTTTGATTATGGCTTAATTTACTTAAAATTTCTAACCCCCTCATTCCCTTCTTACCTCCTCAGACTTTGAAGAACCAATCCCTGACGACCGTTACCATGGCATCTATTTTGCAATGCTATTGGCTGGTGTTGGTTTTCTGCTTCCCTACAACAGTTTCATCACTGATGTTGACTATCTGCACCACAAGTTTAGAGGTAGAAATATGCATGAGTGACGGTAACACCATACACATGCATACAGCGCTGAATCAGTATGAACAGACATCACAGTTCTTGTTTGTTTCAGGAACATCCATAGTGTTTGACATGAGCCTGACGTACATCTTGGTTGCTCTGTTGGCCGTCATCCTCAACAATGTGTTGGTGGAGAGACTGAGTATGCACACCAGGATTACGGTTGGTGAGTCAGATTTGCAACTGTGAAAACAAACAAAAAAAAAAGTTCCTTGTGGAAATTTTTGCTCTTATTCAATTATTAATGAGCTTCTGGAAACCTCAAGGCTTTTCAGAATGGAACATGGACAGCTAAAGTAGAATGATGTTATGAAAGGGAAAAATACACCTTGCCATGGTTGTACTTGATTTTTATTCATTAAATCTTTCAAATAATTTTTGCTTAATCCACAAGGCTGGCTTTCAGTGTATGGGAATTTTCTGTTGTACTTTGTCTGGTTGTTTTTGTTAAAACAAAAAAAAACTCTTGCATGTTCCTCAGCTTTTCTTCTATAAATTCCAGACATTTCTAAAGCAAACTTACTACAGTATGGTCCTTACACAAGTCATTTGGTTACAAGTGCACTAAGGCAGGATGGGAAAATTTTCAATGTGGCCCCAATTTCTTCTTTAAAAAAAACCTATAATTAAAGTTCCAGTGTGTCTTTGCTGTATAAATAATTTTCATAATGTAATTTTGGAGATTTGGATAAAATTGTAAAGGGCTCTTCAGTCTGTCTAATTCAAACAGAAATACCCTCTTTGAGCACAGATGTAAAAAAAAAAAAAAAAGAACTGCGAAAATGAATGTCTTCAAGGAAAATTTTGGTGTCTCTACACTTGCTTTTACATGGTGCATGTAAGAGCAAGATTTCACCACTGTAACTTAAAATAGCTCTGCTTGCATCCTTGAGGGAATATCTTTTGAAGTGTGTTGTCTGCTAGAGAGCTTGTCTCTGGGGTTAATAAATTTCTAGCTCAGGGAAAGGATCTAACCTCAGGCATTAATGTTTTTTTTTCATGTTGGTCATGTCATTTATGCCTTCATTCATGCAGTCTCACCATAAAACCGAGTCGGTGACGTCCATTCTCTGGCCTCCTGTTGGTTCCTTTCTCTGCAGGTTACATCTTTGCTCTAGGACCGCTGCTTTTTGTCAGCGTGTTTGATGTCTGGCTGGAAAAGTTCACCACCAGGCAGGCTTATGTCATCAACCTTTTGTCAGTAGGAGTGGTGGCCTTTGGATGTACAGGTACTTCTAAAAATAATATATTTTTTGTTTAAAGGACACATATTGTAACTCATGTGCAAGTTCATCACTTTATTTTTGAGGGGTTGCTAAGTTTCACATCCTTTAATGGTAAATGTCATCTAGTGACCTTTATGTTGAGTTTAAAAAGGAGCTTAAGTCAGAAAGGTATTAATTAAATCAGAAATCTGTGGTTTCTGTTCAGCTAACTGTTGATTTCCAGAGATTACTGAAGCAAAGAGAAGATTAGACAAAATTGACAGAATCTGTAATTTATGTACTAAAAGCTGATTTGGGTAAAACTTTAACGTACAAATATGGAGATAATACAAAAGTCTTTGAAAGTATTATATTTATTCTCTATCTATAATTAAGTTGGTTCCTTGGTTGCAGTCTGAAGACACAAAAGTTATCCATAAATTCAAGGCATTCTGCCTCAGTTGTACAAGTTGTACTGTGGCGGGTTAAGAAATGTTTTCGTTGGGAGGCTGGAGCAGGGCAATGGACTGGGAAATGGTGGAACTTTGAAATTAGATATTTTATTAAAAGGATCTATATTTCAGGGAATAATGAACTGCTTATTACAACTAAAGTGCTCATCTAATGTTGACAGTAAAGCAAAATTTGTAAAAGCAAAGAGCCGATGATATTTTTTTATTAAGCAACAATTGTTTAGCCAGGATGATCCTGCCTTGTGAGACTCAACACTGTTCTGTGAACACTTATACTAATTGATAATGTCTAAAATTTGCTTTGTTTCTTCAGCATTATTGTTTGTATAACTTTGTACAAACATCACATCTGGTGGGTTTATGACTTTGCATTTTATGTAGATGATGTAAAACAGTCTGGAAAAACAAATATTATAAACCATGTGGGCAGCCGGCAAGATGGCGCTGAATGAATGCTACATTATAATCAAGAACATGGTAGTGTTGACGTTAAACAGCATAAAGAAGTAAATAAATGATGAATTTGGCATCTGAGCTTTACCCTGTGGTAAGTTTACTCAAAGTATTTGTTAGAAGTTGATTATGAATTCTTGAGACGGCACCTTGGGCCAGTTCAGATTTTAGGAATGGCCCTCTCACCTCTAAGTCACACTTCTGGCTGTGCAGGAGGAGAGCCACATGGAAAATGTCAATAAAATCTTCAACAGTAAATTGCATTCAGTTGTGTATGAGGTTACTACTTGGTTGTGTTGATGTGTTGTTGTTGGTCTTTTAGCTTTGCTCTGCTGTGGAAAAAAAACAGAATATATAGTAGACAAAGACCTGTTTTAGGGTGGAGAGAAACAAAGTGTCAAAATAATAAAGATTGTGAAGCAAAATGGTTCTTGGCCTCCCTTTGGCTCAAGCTAACTTTCAATAAACAACTGTAGAGCAGCTCCCTGTGTATCAGAACGTAACAGAAAAGGCAGAGCATGTGTACTGCAAGCTAACAGGAAGGCTCTTCACTGAGGGGCCGAATACAACAAGGGGGGAAATGTGTTTGGATTTAGATTTTTCTTCTAAAGCATCTAAAAATTTTGCATTTTTCTCAAACTCATTCAAAAAGATTTCTCAAGCAAATCAGTCAGTTTATCTTTTTCTTTTTTACTTCTTCATGAAAAGGGACAGAGTATGAGGCAGCCTCTGTTGCTAATGCTAACCCTTCTCGCTAGCAGCTTTGACACTTGATTTAGCTTCTTTAGCTTTTTTCTCTCGGTTTTTTCTTTTAAGAAAAGCGACTTGCAAACCTCCAGCCACCTTTTGACAAGCTTTAATTACGGTTCAGAGGACAGTCACCAGCACTTGTTCAGGAAATAACACAGGTTGCACGGCAGCTGACAGATGAGATGAAGCTGTATGTTTCGTTACCCAGACTGAGACTGTGTCTCACCTACCTTCCTCTACAAAATGAGCATTTTAATGCAAGTACAATGGCAATCACAGCACTTTTTTGATTTTCTTGTGTGTGGTAATCTTAACAGACATTACTCCAGTTATAAAAAGAAAGAGCTTTGCAGAGCAGCAGCTTGAAAATTGACTGAAGGTCAACGTGTAGTCTAAATGAGCTGAGTTTTAGTCATCATTTCACACTTATTTCATGGTCAACAGAAGTAGAAAAGCCTGTCATTGAGAGCAGCTGTTTGGGGGAGGGGGGTTTGGTCGTATTAAAATGTAGTTTTTGTGAACGTGTGAAGTAAACAAGTGTAACAAAGCAGAATGTGATATGACATAAACAAGCTTCATGGTACATAATGATGATGAATGCAACATTTTGCCAGGCAGGTCAACAAACACAAACCTAGTGCAGTCCCCATCTTCGGTTAATAACTCTAATAGAGTGGATGGACTTCCTTTCCATCACTGAGAGTGTGAACGCAGAGCTTTTCAGCCTGCTCTGGTTGCAGTTTAATTAGTGGAGGTCAGGAGTTCGGAGCAGCTTCACTCAAGCGGTTTGTGAAAGTCCAGGAAGGGGAATTGCGTTGTTACAGTGTTAGGCTGGTGTTTGCTTTAATAACTATTTCCATCTCCCTCCCCAGTGCAGCAGTCCAGTTTCTATGGTTACATGGGGATGCTGCCTAAGAGGTATACACAGGGGGTGATGACTGGAGAAAGTAAGACAAAATATTTGCTTGCAAATGTACACATTCCTAACCCTACTCCCTTTCTCATCATCTTCAACCCTAACCCAACCTTTTGTGTACACTAACCCCTCAGGCACGGCTGGAGTGATCATCTCCTTGTCTCGCATCTTCACTAAGCTGCTGATCCCAGATGAAAAAAAGAACACACTCATCTTCTTCCTCGTTTCCATCAGCATGGAGATGCTCTGTTTCCTGCTTCACCTGGTCGTCCGGCGGTCGCGATTTGTCCGCTATTACACCAGCCACGCCCAGGGCAAAGGTCCGGCCAAATGTCACGATCCACGAGACAATGGGACCGGATACAGGGTACACCATGATGTCACTTCAGAGGAAGTAAGATTTGTAAGTTTATGGAGAGCTTCTTGACTAATTTGTGTGTGAATTTGTGTTGTGGGATATATTTTAGGCACGTTGGCTGACCTGATTAACAAATCTAATACCGAGGTTCAGAATGATACGTCTTATTTTATTTTATTTAGGAATATTAGCCTTTTTAATCATTCATTGAACAAAAATCTTGATAAATTAAACCTCCTTCGAGTTTTTGACATCTGGCATCATATTTTCTTAGTGTTTGCTTTCTTAGAGCAGAATTTAGGGATAAATCAAAGAAAAAAAGCTATAAAGTTACCAATTCCATCACTGTGCTTCACAGTTGGTGTAACTGGTGTTACTTCTTTACTGGAAAAGGTTTGTTATCGAAAGGCAGCTTTTCAGTGTTTGAGTCACCTGAACATCAAGAAATTGGACCTCAAATAGGCTTGAATCATGTTTAAAGCCCCGGTGTGTAATAATTACTCCCATCTAAAGGTGCGCTAATTGAATCCAAACAACCGAGCGGTGCTCTCTGGCGCCTCGCCGTTTATGGTGTTACTACCACTACTGAAGCCATGGAGAGTCATAAATGTGAAAACGTCAACATCTTGCACAAGTTGAAGCGTCCCGTCAGGTGATGAGGTACAAAACGATATAATTCTGTTTCCTTATTGACGAGGATAAGTTACAAGCATGTCCTCCATGTATTATTTGGTACCAAGCTACTGCTAATAGCTAACATCATCGTGTGAAATCATTTTTTGTGACCTGTAGACTCAGAGGTGATCAGATTAAGTGAGAGGGAGAGGTAGAGGCAGTGAAAGCAGGGTTAGTGAACCTGTCGGAGCTGCAAGAGGAAGATCCAGTGCTGTAACCGTAGCAACGAAGCTTTTCCCCTGTAGGCTAACAGATTAGCGTCTGCCCTTTTATGTAGCAAGTGACAGTAAATGATCCGACCAGACGGGAGGATAAAGTAGCTGCTGGACTATCCAGCCCTTTTTCTAACATAACGCCGAAATAAACTTCACTGTTAGACTGAATTAACTTACCTGTCCAGCAGAAAGCCCTCTTCCTCATCAATTATCTCCATCTGGTAAACGCTATGTCGATGTAAACTCTTGTATTCTCTCGGTTATTAATCCTTTTTCTTTTCTTGGTTATTTTTCCTCCCTCTCACGGGGCAAAAAGTATGGATGGTCATCCATTTCACCGTGGCCAGCTGCTTGTTCCTCCTCCTCCTCGTCCTCCTCCTCCCCTGACAACACACGGGGATTCACTGCTAAAACGCGTAGGGCTAACAAGTTTGTCCTGTTTCGGCTACTGAATTCAAAGATGGCGATGCAACATGGCAGCTATCAGTTGTGTACGCCGCGGCTTATGTATTTATGAATAACTCATAAGCTACAAGAGCACTTTCATTTGGCTATGATTGTGATTAGACTAGGATAAAATAGGTAGGCTATTTATGAAAGTAATTCTTGATTTTTTTCAAATATAGCCAAATTAAAAGCCAAGTTAGTTACACACTGTCCCTTTAACTTTATACATGGCTTAAATAGAAAGACATGTCTTAGTTGGTGCATATGAGATATTAAATGTCGAAATGATCTTATTTCTTGACATAGCTAGGTGATTTTCTGGGATTAACCTGCTGGTTATGTTGGGGATTTGCGTACGCGTTTAAGCCTGTGGTGAACAAGGTGTTATGTGTGGCTGTTCTGTCTCCCCCCTTAAATCTTAAGGTCATACCATTTAATTGTTTCATCATTCGCTACAGAAGTAAGACACTCCCAAACTGCTTGTTTGGTTTTGTTGGTTTCTTTGCATGTGGTAAATAATTCCTCAATTTCTATCCCATTGCTCACAAAATTCATTAAAGATTCACCACAGGCATAAGCATATGCATCCCAAACTCCAGTGTCCCTACGTATCCAGCAGAAAAGTCAATCACAGTACACCAAGTCTTGAATTTATTGAGTAGATTGAATAATTTCCAAAGTAATAACTAAGATGGTTTTCTGATTATAATCATAATGGTGTTTATTAATAAGCCCCCAAAATAAACTGGGAGTTATTTGAAATCTCAGAGGAGCACGCATCCTTATATCTGGAGACCATCCAATATTTAGATGCTGGCTTGTACTGAAACCACACAGTTTAATACTAAAGTGCTCAAGATATAAGAGGTTTATAAAAAAGAAGGATTGCACCACCCAACATCACCATTATTGTCATCTGCCTGTACATTCCAGTTTTTCTCTCTTAGCACTGTTTCAAATAGAGCTGTTGTATTAACTGTGTAAACAGTCTGAAACATTTTCATATGGTTTAACTCAAACATCCATTTACCCCATTACACCCTAACAGATCTACTGGCTTTAAAAATCAGCATCGTAAACTGCTCCTTGTATATTATATAATTTGTTTGGCTCTATTTAAAATCCACTTCATTTCATTTGGCTTAATAATTATCAGTAGCTTCAATATTTTCAACTTAATAAAACAATTGATTCAGACACTGGCTCTTGTACTCCACATGGGTCAACAGATTCTCACGTTAAGTTTACTCAACATGTTTCATTCATGAAGCCCTTCATTAATGTCACAATGCACTTGTTCAGGAAGACATGTTAGGTCTACAAATTGTGATGTCATTGATATTCAATATTTTAGTTGATTAAATGTGAGCAGGCACACACGCCCTGAGTACTGGGTTTTAAGATGCAGAGTAATTAATGGATTGTTGAAGGATAAAAAGCACAAGATATTGCAACGGGCTATCAGGGTGGAGATGGGAAAGACTTGGAGATGGAGCGAGGTCGGGGGCTCTTGTGAATTGAGAAAAAAAAATGAAAGTCATGTTGATAAGAGTGCGAGACAGATGGGCAGAGACGGTGCAGAGTGGCAGGCTGCCAAGGGGAGGAATAGCATTACAAAAATGACTGAGAAAACAAAACTGGGAAGGAAGACGAGAGGAAGAGAGCAGGACACCAGTCAAGACGATGAAAGAAAGAAAATGAGAGAAAAATGAGGGAGGAGGAGCCAAAATCTGCTTTGTAGTCATGCTGGAAGCGATACTTTGTAACCCGGAGACATGAAGCTAATATGCTTCCTGACATGGTGTGAGTGTGCACGGAGCCTTCAAAAGAAGACAGCACACCTCAGGCTGTCATCTTCTAATGTGTGCATGTTTCTGTTTGTACGCCGTTACACACAAAAACAAGTGTGTGATGGACGTTCACTGCTGTTTTACTGTGGTGTGTAGGTGTGTTTTTTTTTTCTGTGTCCAGGGGCTGATTGTGGCAGCTCTTTGTTCTGGTTGCCGAGGGAAACGAAAGGCAACACTCTATATTATGGGATAATCAGGAATAGTGGTGCCTTCTGGCCTGAAACTCCATCTAATCAACTAATGGATCTGAATGGATGTGCACGCGCCCGTGTGTGTGTGATGTGTGTATGAAAAAGTGTGTATTTAAAAAAAAAGGCCTGTGTAAAAGGACGTGCCTCCATAAGAGCAAATCTGTTATTTTAAGTGCGTGTATATGTGCGTGCATGCGTGCGGGTGTGGCTGCTCAGCTAATTTGTAGTCCAATCTGCAGTCTCTGACATCATTACGTCAACCTGCCATTACCTCCTTAATAGCCATTGCCATAAATAGCTGATGTCATGCATCCAGGAAGCCATTACAACGAAAAAAGAAAAAGAAAAATGAAAAGAAAAGGTCAAAGCATTGCAGGTAAATAGATAAATTATAATTTTTTTGTATTATGGCTACCTCTAGTGTTTACTTAAGGAAATGAACAACAAGGAAGTGATGATTTCAATGTTAAATTCTTATAGTTTCCCTCTGATAGAAATAAAGTTATAACCTTAGTGACATGTTCATGAAATGTTTTTGTGTGTTACAAGACATATCATGAGATAAATAAGCCATCAACACGATGGATGGGGATTTCTAATTCAAATATGAAGAGTAACACCTAAAGGCTCAGGCTAAATACAGACTAGAAAAAAAACTAGAAAGTCTCTGCAGTTTATTGACAGAATTGTCAGGTGACCGCATAACCAGCAACCGTGACATCCTGGACATGATGTTCTGTGTTGCTGGACTGTTGGTGTATGTAGCAGTGTACTGGGTTCTTTAATATAATCACATTTTAACTGTGCAAACATGTGAGAAGTCTAAAAAGTTAGCATGGTTAGCATCAGTGCAATCTTGGCTAAGTTCACTTGAGTGCAATGTAAAAATGGGAGAAAGGTGGATGTTTGTGAAGTTAAAACAAGGAGATAGTATCACACTAAAAACCCTAGTTTTATAGTCAACACATTAGGATATTATCCTGGAAAGCATTTTCCAAAGTGTTGTCCAAAGAGCTCAAAAATGGCATCTGATATGGACGATAGAGACGCGAATAACATTTGGGCATTTTGTGAGCATTAAAGGGATCATTTGAAATAAAAGGCTAGTTCAACACTGGGGAGAAGTTAACAGAGGCAAATTGCAGACAGCAGAAACAGAAAGTGGACAAGCTATTTGGGTTGTTTTGTTCTTATTCCAGACCTGTGATGTTTCTGTGAAAGAAGGAAATTGTGTCTTAAGATACCTGAACAGAAGTGGGGTTAGTTTCCCTCGGAAAATATCCTACAGAAGACATAGAGGTCTGTAAGTTTTCATTTTTTTGGACAGCTGCTTCAGTAAATTAGATACCAAACAGCTTGATTTACCACTAAACTAATTATAAAGTCTCATCCTGTTCCAACCAATTACCCAGGAGAAAAGTATGAGTGGGCACCACACTGGGCACAATTACTGGTAGCTGTTAGGCTACCAGTTAGTTTGGTGTTTACACAGCAGTCATCCATCCACAAGCACTCGTTGCTCTTGCTTTGTTGAAAACACATATTGAGTGCAAGCAAGTGCTGCTTGCAAATGATTTAGCTGTTCACTCTATAAAATTAACTAGAAAATTCTCAGAGCTTAGAACAAGGTTTAGCTAACATTAGCATCACGTTAGCCTCATATTGTCCATTACTGTTACATTTATGAAATTGTTAAAAGTGATAAAGAGTGAATACATTGACATCACATGTGACCTTGTATAATTTAACCTCAGCTTCCTCCTCTTGATAATTTACTCTCTGGTTCAAGCAATTTCCACAGACAAGTGGGGCAAATTTAGCATGAACGTAGCATGAACATAGCCCCCCTGTTGTCTAAAGGGGAAAACATGTGGAGTCATATCCAAGCCTTGTTGTTTCATGGACAAACTTTGGACTTAGTAACATGGACAAGTTTTAGGGGTGTGGTAGCTTTTGCATGCATTTCTTTTATCACTCCTGTGTTTTTTTTCCTGTCTTTAGGGAAATGGCGGAACAGGACCGACCTCTACAGAAGAAGGTGTTGAGGACTTTGTGGGTGGAACTTATGTCCGGTTTGATGCCCCAAAAGCCAAGATAAGAAAGAGCTGGCCTGGTGTCCGTGGTACTTCCCTTTATTATCTTGTCCACTCATTGCTCAATTACCCTCTGACTCTTAACGAATGGATTTAAAATTCAAATTGATCCCCTGGTGATTATTGTGAAGAAGACTGTTTCTAGCAAACTGACCTGCTCAAGTGAATCGTTAGATTTTTTTTAAGAATGTGGCTTTATGTGTGTGTTCTCCTCAATCAGACATGATCTTGCATCGTTACGTGGTATCTCGTGTGATCTGGGCCTACATGCTGTCCATCGCTGTGACCTACAGCATCACTCTGTGTCTGTTCCCCGGGCTGGAGTCGGAGATACGGAACAACACCTTAGGGGAATGGCTCCCCATCCTCATCATGGCCACATTCAACATGTCGGACTTCGTTGGCAAGGTTAGCTGCAAGTTTTCTACACTGTCACATCAAGACAAAACACAACACTGCAGAGTAGAGGAACACAAATAGGACTTGCATCTTTTCATCAGCTGCCTATTTAAAAAGGATTTGTCAATTTCAGAACGGTTGGTTTCACACAAAAGAAACCCTTAAAACAGTATATGGTACATGTTGATGATGATCAGCACAGCCCACCCTGCATCCTGTGTTGATTTCACTTTATTATATGATTAGACCTCTTTGTTGTTGATAGCCAGGGTGACTTTGATTGACAACTGTCTCATTTCTTCTTGTGACATCTGAATAGAACGAAGCCTTTTTTTAATGCTATTATAAAAACCTGTGATTATTGCTTCCACTTAATCTGAGCTATAATCAGCAGAAATAACTGAGAACAGCTCAGTGGGTGTGCTGGTCCTGCAAAAAAAGGTCATTTTAGGTTTTTATAGGGTGGCACTTTTATTATTATTTGTAACAATCAATATATATAATCTTGGAAAAAATCAGTTTGATTCAAGTCAAGCTGTTCTTGGTTTCACTGATTTCACGAAGGCTAAGATATCTGTTATATATCTGTGTATTTATAGACTTGTTCAGCAGTTATTAGGCAAATTTAAGCCATATTTGATTCTAATTCAATTAAAATCTTTTCAGATGGAATATTTTGTATTTCTTTAAAGTGATAGTAAACTTTCATATCAATCTTGATCATGATAATCTTAGCATGTCAACATAATTACAGAAACATGATATTTCTCATGTAAAGCTTGGTTTTAAACCATGGGAACTCCTCTCAAGGACTTTGGAAGGTTTTGGTCTATAATCCTCTGAATTTTTATTTAGGAGCTACAGACTAAACAAAGTCCAGAGGAGGAACTCCGAGCATCTTGTTTCCTGCTTTTCTGTTTCAGTCATCTCAAGTTCAGTCTTTAACATTCACACCCTGACACTCATGGGTCTTTTAAAGAGTTGAGGCGAGAGACCTCACAGGATAAGCGTTATAGCAGTTTAGAGAATGAGGAGGCGAGGGACAAGTGAATCAGTGAATCAAATATAACTTTTTGAAGTTTGACTTTGGACTGTAGTTAAACAAAAGCAATGGGTGAGACCAAACTAAAAGTAATGGATGTTTTTAAGCTGAAGTGCAGCCAAGTTCAGACAGAATGGCCATTTTTTAAAAATCCCTATTATTAAATCAAACAATGAAAATCTTTACTCAGATTTTCTCTAATTGAATCAAAACCACATTAGGGGTAAGTTTGATATTCTCTCAGTGTGACTGCACCAATAAAATGCATTGGGAAAGTGTTTTAAAATAAATAAACCCCACGGTTTGTGTCTTGTTATTCAAAGACCCTCACCTGGAGCCATTTAGTACTGTCACTGGAGAGCATCCTTTCTAAGAACATAGACTTGCAGTTGTGATTTGATCTGTTTCTCTACATTTATTATTTATTATCTCCATAATCACAGTTTTGCATGAGATATAGTCTCAGTGAATGTTTAGATTTTAGATTACTGTTGTGTAAAATGCAACTGAATGGGATACACACTCGATCACCAGAGTTAAATTCGTGAAAAGAAAAGCTGAGAAAACAAAATCCTTTTTTCAACACAGTTAGCACAAGCACACGTCCATTTAGCAGAGCAGACCAGATCATTTGCTCTTTTTTTTTTAACCTTGTACACACTGACACTGTGGTGATAAACCTAAAACACTTCCTCATGATTTCTGTATGTGAGGTATACAGAGAAAGTACAGAAATTAATTCAGCAACTTCTGCACAGACCAATGCTGCAGACTGATGCACATATTCATTTCTTACTATATACTCAAGTTAGTCATCTTAGAAGTCAGAGCAAAACATAATCTAGTTTTCCTGTAGGCTCAACAAACATTTGTGTAAGGCAAGTTTATTTGTAGAGCACAGGACAGTTCAAGGTGCTTTACATAAAACATTAAAGATATTACAGCGGGATACAGAAGAAGCATTAAGAAGAATTGAAAAAAAAAGAAATAACAAAATAATAAACAACAAAAGAAACTCTCAGAGAAAATAGGATA
>JAOXYM010000022.1:2300860-2311850 GCA_028567055.1 Leptatherina wallacei
GGTAATTTGAAACTCATTATGCGGTGTCCAAATGTCATAGTTATGAGTTTGAAGGGCTTGAAGCGTTAAGGAAGTGAAAGAAAAAGAAAATTGAAAATTGAAAAAAAGAAAATAAAGGCAGCAGAGAGACTAAAAAAGTGTCATGATGAAAACCAAAGTACGGAATGTGAAATTATTATTTATTATTGTTCAGTGCTCCAAGCAGTAGAAGAGCAGCTTAGAGGGTTTATTTTTCTGAGACACATAAATCCATATTTCATTTTTTCCCTTTTAATTAAGATTTGTGCTTCTTTGCTGCAAATCTGCTGCCCAGAATCGCTGAAATACCTCCTACTGTTTCCTCAGATCCTGGCAGCGCTGCCATACGACTGGTCCGGAGGCCGCCTGCTCTTCTTCTCCTGCCTCAGGGTGGTCTTCATCCCTCTGTTTGTCATGTGCGTGTACCCAGCCAACGCGCCCACGCTGTCCCATCCCGCCTGGCCGTGTCTCTTCTCCCTTCTTATGGGAGTCACCAACGGATATTTTGGGTCCGTGCCGATGATCCAGGCTGCTGGAAAAGTGCCACCTGAACAGAGGGAGCTGGCAGGTGAGAGTTTGTTAGGGTGTTTGTTTTGTTTTTTAATTTGTTTTTTTTATTTTTGTTTTCTTTCAGTTTAATTTTAACATGAGAGTAATAAAAAAAACAGGCCAGTTTTCAAATCTATGCAAAAAGTGGCAACAAAAAACCAAAACAACAGAATAAATGTTTTAGACTACAAAGCAAACATCAGTTTTTTTCCTGATCAGGATGTATTTATTTGTACTGATTAACCTACAGTTAAATCATTAAAGTGGGCATGTCATCTGCTAACGTGATGAAACAATTGAAAAGAAATGCCTTAAAGATTAAATAACATATGACTACTTTCTAGACCCTTGAAAATCATCTGCACTACAGCATGAATAATACCTAAAAAATGTTCAAAAATAGCTAAAAGTGAATACAATTTCTAAAATAAAGCAAAAATAAGATTTATATTTGGTCATTTCTATATCGAGGAAGATTTTATACTGCTTTATCAATCTTTGTTTGGCAAAAGTATGTGAAGCCTGGCTTTCAGGACCTCTTTTTGCACCAATAACTGTACATAAAAGTCCTGTATAGCAGCAAAAGGGGCCCAAACCATAATACTACCACCGCCATGTTTCACAGATTAGATTAAATGCCCCTACGTTGGAGTGCAGAAGTTTAATTTCTCCAGACATGAGCCTTTTCATTTAAACTACAGCACTATGGAGAATTATATGACTAGTTTGGTCTCATGCATCCAGTGAATATTTCTTCACCTGTGTTCCAAACATATTGTAAATATCAAACTTTAATAGATCCCCTTTAACTGTCTATCTCAGAGCAGGGTTCTTCAACTCTAGTCCTCAGGTTCTCCACTGCCCTGCAGGTTTTTCACGTTTTTCTGCTTCAACTCTCCAACTGACTCAAATTAAGGGATCATTAACAGGCTTTTGTGGGAGTTGGAGACGAGCCTTTGAGAGGATGTAACTTATTTGAATCAGGTGTGTTGCAGCAGGGGAACTTGTGGACCCCAAAGGTCTAGAGTTAAACTACCACATCTGAGAGGTTTACATGCTTTTGCCTTTCACAGATATGTAATGGATCATTTTCCTGAATATGCAGATGATAAAGTGTTAGACTATTTGCCAAATTAGTTTCTTTTTATCTCATTTAGGTATTCTGTGAAAATCTGGTGTTTTACATCATATTCAAGCTGAAATACAAACAATTTAAAGGGGTTGGTAAAACTTCAGCAGCTGAAGTAAAACCTACTTTGATTCAAATGTAAAGTATATTCCTAATAGTATTTCTATGTTCCCAGATGCAAATATTTTGTCTGCACATATTGTTTAATTCACTTTTAACCCTTTAATGCTGCATATATCATATATGATGCATACAGTTTCTGAGACTTTTTGCATCACTTTATGGTAAAAACTTTGCTCAAAACCCTGTTGAACACAGTCTGATACTTGTCTTCAGCCCCCTGGTGGATATCTTTTGTACTACAATGATTTTGACATATCACATGGTAATAACAACAAATATACAAAAAAAATGTGTTAAATTTATTTTTTTCATTTTGTTAAAGGGCCAAATAAAGACTTTACTCCCCTTTTTTTCTTTGGTTGGTAAAGGGATTTAACCTTTTGTAATATTAAATGCAAGGGATTCCTGGAAACATAGAGTCCTTTGTTATTTTGTGCCACATGAATCAGAAGAACTCTGTTTAGGATCTTATTCAAGGGCAGCCATTCAGAATCACTTGCATGGATTGAGCGTCTAGTTCTTGCATTTCTTACATGTTTCACACTTCTTACCCACACTCCACTGAGAGTATTGATGCTAACCTTTGAAATTGACCCCAGATAAGCTAGTATTCTCTCATTTCTGTCAGCTCAACAATCACTCTCTGCTCTCACTCTGTCTCTCTCCAGGGAATACTATGACAGTCTCCTATATGACAGGATTGATGGTTGGCTCCGCTGTGGCGTATGCAGCTTACAGCTTCAGCGTTCCTGTAGGAGGAGCACGCCTCTCCACAGTCAACATACACGCACCTTACAATGCTACTGGGTACTGAATGTCTACATACAGAAAACACACATACAGAGGTATATATACTCATGAATGTACACACATGCAGCACGACCAATCATTTACACTTGCAGCAGTGTGGACTGATGGACTTGAGTCCAGCTGCAGAGGATGAGAGGAGAGATAAAAAGCGGCATCAAGTGATGGAGAATGAAAGGACAGATTTCTCAACTCTCTGGTTCTCCTTTGTGGGGATACAGTGACTTTTAAAAAACAGCTGCTGTGATTAACTTCTAGGGAGGTGCATCAGGAGCTGATCTAAGCCCTTTGGGTATCACACAGTGAAATTACTGTCTGCATGTGAGCAAACAGATTGTCTGACATTTGACAGATATAATGTCAAATCTGTGGCAAGGAGTGAATTAAAGGGGATTTTGTGTTGCAAGTCAAATATATTGCATTTCATGACATCCCACAGCAATTCAAGGTAAACACATGAGGTTTAGAGTGAGTCATCGGTTGAAGGAGATCCATTCATGGAGATTTTACTTGCTTTTGGTTAACAAAATCCTTTGACTTCACCACCCAAAAGAAACAGTAATGTTCAAGGATTTAATTACCCCAACAGGATATAAGTTATAGCTTGAAACTCTGCACTGTGACTATGTGAGTATGGCTAAATATTTGGAGCTAGCATTGTTAAAAGAAAGATTTAAATAAGTGTAAATTTAGATGATGTTTCTGCTAAAGACACCCCACCTCTGGCCCATGATAATATTCAGCTGCCATGTAAAAGGCAGGTCATTGATGCCAAATCACATATGATTTGATATATTTAGGTGTCAGAGTTAAAGAGCGGCCATCAAAATGGAAATTAATTAAATATTTTTTTAATTTGTTTGGCAGGAGTTTCGAAAATTCTGTAATTCTATTTGTTTTTCTTTTTTTTATATGCAGTCGTTGCATCTCGATCCATCCCACTTGGTCTTTAAACTGTTTTTCTCACAAATGTTTTTTTCTATATGTTATAGAGGAAGAATTAGTTTAAAAAGAAGGAAAAAAATTAGCAGGTATCTATTTGTTCTGTGAGTTCTTACATTTTCACACTTCTTGCAACGTCTCACGGCTGGAAAATAAAAGGGAAAGCGTTGTACATGTGTATACAGTCGCATGCAAAAGTTCAAGTTGTTCAACACGTCTTACTGTCAATATTAAAGCGGGTAAACGACAACGTAATTTCCAAAAGACATCAAGTTAAAGATGAGACAATCCTTTAATATTTCCAATGAGATTACTAAAATAACTTTTTATTTTATTTTGTCATTTCACAACATATTAAAGACAAAGACAAAGGTTTGACTGCGATGACAGTGTGACCCCTGCATGGATCACAGCCTGCAAACTCTTTTTAAGGTTAACGAAGACATTGAATTAATAATCGAGCATTTTTACTCATTCTTCTTGCAAATGGCTTCTAGTTCTGTGGGATTCGAGGACTGTTTTGCTGTCGTTCCTATCTTAAAGCGGCTTTACTGAACTTTGGTAGATTTCCACACTTTGGCGGACGGAAGCTAATACAGCATCCATCTTGAATCCTGTCTCTTTTCTGAGCTCTCTGCAGCCTTCAGAACTCAGTCTGATGTCGACTCTTATCTTATTTCTTGCTCTCTCACTTTCTTTCTTTCTTTTCCTCGCTTCCTCTAATAATGTCCTCTTGGGTTTCTTTGCTGAATCAGCCACTATGCGTGTTGTGAAACAAAACACAGCGGTCACATGATGCTGAACCACAAAAATATAAAAGTGCAGTTTCTCAGCCCCGGGACACTGCAGGGCAACGATGGCTGCAAGAATGTGCATAGTAAATGTCAGTGTGCCATCAAAACAGATCAGAAACAGAGTTTTAAGGTTGGAAACTTATGTTGTGTTGTTTTAATGTCTTTGCTCAGATTTTTGGTGCCATTCAGGTCAGAGCAACGTAAGAACCATGATAAATCCTCCACCTGTTAGGCTAGATAAAAGTAGATTTTAGTTGTGTTTTGGATACAGGTCATCCTTTTCCCATATGTAAGGTGTGATGTTTGCTTCCAAAATAGACTAAATTTAACTGAATGCATCCGTCCTATGTCAGCCCTAATCATGATCGTTCCACCTCCGTGCTTAATAGTTAGAAGGATGATTTTTTTTTCTTCTATGCAGTTCGATATGTTACTTTTCTTTATCAGTCAGTAAAACTTGTTTCTAAATGCATCAAGCGTATTTAGAGGTTCATTTTCGAAAATCTGATGCTTCATTTAGCCGAAATGTTTGATCTTTAACTGAATTTCTTTTGGAGATGGGTGTAACTTCTTCTCACTTCACTGTTCAGAGTAATGCACCGCTGTATTAGGATGGAGATGGAGATGTGAGAAGCTCCAAGCTTTTCTAAAATGATGTGTATCCTCCCTCAGTCCCTCTGAACAGTATCTGTGGTTAATGTCAATGTACTAACATTAGATGTAAGCAGAAAAAAAAATCATTTGTGCCAAAAGGTCGGCCTGTTTCTGGAAAAAAAGGGAATGTATAGTTGTAAATATACAGAATGTATTGTACTCAACATAGTAAAGAGTTCTTATTTTCACTATGGTAACGCCTCTAGAAAATGACAGATTCATATGTTTTATAGCTTGACTTTACATAAGTTATTCACAGAGCATCTGTTTCCTTTATTTCCTTTGTTTTTTCTGTTTGTTTTTTTGCTGGCACAATGCAGCAGATGGCAGCCTTTGAGTTCGCCCACGCTTCCTTTTGGATCTGATTAATTTTTCAGTGATGTTGAGGTCAGCAGAGTCCAGAGTTTATACATTAGGAAGAACAGGCTTAAGTGTAGAAAGCCATAAAATACACTGCATTATGTAGGTGATGGAGCCTAATATCGGCAACGTTTGAAGAATGGTACGGTGCCATTTGGGAGCTAACCTCATTACTGTATGCATGTCCTGCTGTTGTGAGAGCGCCATATTTCCTGAGACCTCTCACTGAGCTGCTGGGGTTGAAGGTGTTTTCGCTCACACAAAAAGACTCTTTCCCTCTCTTTAGCTCTCTGCTAGAAATAGGCTTTGGTGGAAGAATGGAGCAAATGCATTTTTAACAAGTTGAATTCACACCTCAAGCGACAGCTTTTGACAAAACTTCAATTTCTTGCTGGGAGTTGGACAAGAACATCTCTTTCCTGTTTGTACAACAAACATGAAAGTGGCAATCACTTGTTAACAACTGTTTTTTTCACAGATATTTGAGCTTGATCGATGCCACATACACGTGTAAAACAGAGCGAGTAGGTAATCCCCGTTACTTAGCAGCAGCCTGGTGGTTTGTAATATACAAGGCTTAGTGTTTTGCCCATCTGCATGTTGGTACACATATACGTCCGTTAATCCATCCATTTTCTATACGTGCTTAAGCTGATTCAGGGGAAATGGGAGGAATGGAGTCTTTGACAGCTGTTATCAAGCGACAATAACCTGGAGAGGTTACCATTAAAACAAGAAACGAGCAGTGATTTGTTGAAATGTGCAAAAATGAATGAAAATATGGTGCAATCAGGCAAAAACAGAGTTTATACAGTTCTGACAAGCTTGAAATTCAATATTTGGTCAGACCACCTTTATTTTTCTTCACAGTCTAAACCCTAGATAAAAATTTTTGTCATTTCTTTAACTAGTCTTCAGGAATAGTTCTCCAAGCTTCTTGAAGGACATTTCAAAGCTTTTCTTTGGATGTCAGCTGTCTTTTGTTCCCTTCTCTGCCAAGATGATCCCACACTGCCTCAGTTATTTAAAGTTCAAGACTTTAGGGAGGATTCATCCCTCCATGAGACCTGTTGAGCCTATTTTCAGTCCAGTTCTTGTGTCATACGGCAAACGTTTCTCCCTGTTTCCCTTCCTTAATAAAGGCTTCTTGACAGCCACCTTTCCATGGAGACCATTTCTGATGAAGCTTCTGTGAACAGTAAATGGATCAACTGAAGGTTCAGATAAATCTCTCAGGTCCTGTCAGGATTTTTAAAAGATTTTTCTGAAGGCCATCACACTGAACACCATGCTGAGAAATGTCAGGTTTTAACTAGTTGGTCTTTGGGAATCACCTCGGTGTATAAATATTATCTTTTAGATGCAACTAAAGAAATGGGAACAAATTATGTGTCTTTGTGACACATTGACTGTAACAAAATGCCTAACGGCACCATTTCAAATTGGTTATCTTCTAGGTTGTGTTATGTATAGACACAACACTGGTTCTTATCTTGAGTTAAATGGGGTTTTTTATGCCTGAGTGATTCACAAGTGGCACTGTGACGGACCAGTTCAGGGTGTACCCTGCGCTGTAAAAAAAAAACAACAACAACACATTAATATTCTGGATGCTGGGGCGCCAGAAAATAACATAAACAGACAGGAAAAACCAAATCCCAGAATACAGTAAAATTCCATAATAAAAATACTGTTAATACCTTTACATTTACATGGGATCAACTCTTATTTTCACCTTTTAATATTTAATGAGAGAGGTTAGCACATATGATAACAATTAAATTACCTATAAATACTGTTATGGCCTTTTTGAAGGGCTCACAGTGTTACCTTTGTTGTTAGTCCACAGACTTTAACCTGGGTTCTCCGGTCCCAAGTCCGCCTTATTTAACCTGTAGGCTAGCACTATATATCTGCTTGTATACTACATAACAAAATACATAAATTCCCTGTAAAATAGATATTAACAGTATTAAATTTGAATGTAGGTGTTTGACTATTTTTCTAATTACAAATTAGTGAAATTACAATTAATCAGAAAATGTATTATAACAGTATTTTTTATGTGAAACAGAATTATATTTCCTTTTTAAAAAATGAAACTTGTATGTATTTTCACAATGTTATTTTACATTAGACATGTAAATTCTCTCTATTTCCATAATCTTATTGGTATTTCTCTGTATTTCAAAAATACAAGTAAAAACTGTGAAGTGATACAGAAAGAAATGTAATATTACAGATATTATTTAACAGTGTGCCTCTCACCTGACAGCAGCTGTGATTGGCTCCAGCCCTCCCATGAAAAACCATTGGAATAAGCGGGTATAGAAACTGGATGGATGGATTAAAACCTACTGTTAGGTGGCTTGACAAAAAACATTCCTCTGAAAATAGTCAGCTACAAGGACTGGACTGGAAATTATTAAATTGAAAAGGTAGCCAATGTAAAAAGAAAAACTTCCCCAGGAAGCAAAACATAAAGAAAAAGCTGTACTATAACTCTCAGAATCAAAATGAGCCTCCATTTATCATATGTGTGTATATATACACTTCTCATGTCATCTTTTAGCCTATCGTGTGGCTTCCTGTATTCTTTTGAAATGAATCTATAATCAGAGATAACACTAGTTTTCTCACCTCTAACAACAGAAGCTTAAATTAGCTGCTGAACGTGTGACTGCACACTGTGACATATCAAGATAATAAAAAGCATGGTACACTTTTACAGATACTATGTATATTCTGTATTAATATCCACTGTAACATGTTTTGCAGATGATATTCCTGAAATTATTTAAAAGATTTTTGAATTCTCTATAAAGACCAAATAAGAAAAAAAAGTCGTTTCCAGGTAATCATTTTGGAGTTTTTGCTGGTGCCACAATAGCATGAAGTCTGTCTAAACAGCAAAAACCTACATAATAAAAGGATTCAACAAGCTAACAATGTAGCTGTAATTTCTTGGTTTCAGAAGTGGAAGGAAGCTGTTATGAAGGTGAATCAGGAACTAAATCTAAACATAAGCCTCAAACAACATCAGCTAAAACTGTAATAAATTGATTTATTTTTCCAGACATCTGATTTTGGTTGAAAGATCCTGGATTATCACAAACCAGAACAGCCAGTTTGGGCTCAACATTGTACCATCAGCAACGTCTAATAAACAGCTGTTTACATCCCTGCTGTCTCAGTGTGTGTGTGTGTGTGTGTGTGTGTGTGTGTTGTTGCTATTTCTGCTGCAGAAGTGTTGATAAGTGGAACAAGACATGTTTAGATCACAGCTCCTTTGTGTCTGTCAAAACAGGAACAGGAACACATTCAGTGTGTCAGTTTCTTTTTTCCTGTTTAAGCAGCCGTGAACAGAAAAATCTGTTTGGTTTGAGGAGTTTCTCAGCAAGACGGTAGAAAGTGGTTTGATGGATGAGCAGCTCTCCTCTCCAGGTTTTCTGATCCTTAGACGCTGTCAGTCATGAACATCACAACTGGAGGAAATGAAACAAATGACTAAATATGAGTTTTCCTTCTCCTAGTGATTCCATGTGTCTCCCTCGCTGCTGTTCTTAACCCTTCTACTGCAGGGATCAATGAATGAAACAAGGCAGGTGCAGGAAGGAAATGTGCATTTGCTGCTTCTATCCAGCAGAGGGAGCTGCTCCCCAGAAAACCACGTGAAGTGCAGCAACTGAGCCCTAATAGGACTTTACAGTTCCCACACTGTGAGAATAGAAGGAATATTCTTTATTTCTGACCTTTAACTCCTCTGTTCTCAAACAGCCTCTCTATTTAGGGCACATAACAATGAAATAGAAAAATTACATTATATCTTCTGCTGTATCTTCTGTTCACAGTGTTGCAGAGGTCAAAGTGTTGCTGCTGCTCTTTAGGTGTGTGTGCGTTTGAATATCTGCGCACAGGGTTGGACGAGTGTGTGCGATCGTGTCCGTGTGCGTATTGATGTGCACGTGGGCTAATTTTGGATGTAGCCACGGGCAAAGAAAGTCTCTGGCAAGTGACAGAGAAACTGATCATTAGTCATGCTGCTCCACTGTAGAGTGGAGGAGGAAGAGGAGGTGCAAGATGGAGGACATTGAGGAAAGAGAGAGGAAGGACAAAAAAAGTTTAGCTTGTCTGCGCTTAACTTTCTGCTGCAGTCTTTTTCCAGATCGGAATGAGCTTTTCTGACCACTCGTCTAGTCAGGAACACAATAGATACATAATAATACATCTTTTTTTTAAATATCAGGTTTATAATGTTTGACTAAAATCTTTCATGAAATAGAAGAATGAGGTCATAATAGCCATGCAGTAGTAATCATCTGTGCAATACTTGTTTCTAAAAAAGAAGAAGAAAAGAAAAAAAAGGTAGGCTACGTATTATTTTTATTGATCTGAAAATGCAACAACAAGCACTTTCACATCACTTCACTGCCTCTGTGGTGCAGATCGATCCCAAAACAGGGAAGTAGAAGACATCTACATGAAGACCTTCAAGCAAAACATTTGTTTGTATTTGATCATATGTGAACATGCTGACGTGACGTCATCCGTTTCCTCTGTCCTTCATCACTTTTGTTTATTCATCAGTTCATACGTTTGTCAGGTCATGTGAGCCAGTTGAATGTTTTTCTGATAGAGATTAAATGTCATCATTTGGTAATGAAATAAGATAAAATTATGTAGGAGTGCTTGGAATTGTGACAAAAATAGTTAAAACAAGCCAATAAAAGTCAATTATTGACACATGATTTAAACCTTTAACTGAAAATACTACAAATGTAATTACAGTACACTTACCCGTTAGATTTCATGGGTGTGTCCAAACTTTTGACCGCTACTTTATAAAAACTTGAATTTACATTTATTGTGCTTTTGATTAGAAAAATCTGGGTCCATTTTGAATGAAATGGCAACAATATTAAAAAGGAGGCTTTAAGGATTTCATCTCTCGCAGCAGAGTTGTGATATATTTAAAGCATAAATGTAGATTTGAAATAGAAATATGCTCTTTAAATATTCAAATCTGTGGAGGTCTTGAAAGTTGAGCAGCTAAAACCCTGAATCAAGCAGGAATGGGAAAACGTTCTATTATCCAAACTACAGCAAGAGGTCTCAGGAGAAAGTTTGGATACACTGACTCATTAGATTTCATGGGAAAGTGTGTCCAAACGTTTGACTGGTACTGTATGTAATACAATATATACTACAGTTAATCTATCTAAACTGCCTTTTGAGTTTACCCCTTTAGTTAACACCTCCATTTTAGTACAGCAGTCTGTCTTTATCAACATCTTATGGACCATCGAATTTAAATGCTGCTGTGATTAATCTTTTTTTTTTTCAAAAGCAAAATGTTTTAGTCAACAACAAGCCAAAGTGAATGAAAGCTGATTTTTGCCACTGATGTAACTCATGTCTGAGTTTTCTCACATCTCTGTGATGAATAAATCTGGTTGTCAGTTCAGATTTTTCAACCAGATTTTGTGCCGTTTTAAAATGTGGTCCTAGATTGGATCATATAGCTAAAGCTTTCAAATGATACATCAGACTCCACACAGCTTTTTGCTAATGTGCATGCCCCGAGTGTTGTCATCATAAACATGCAGCGCTATAA
>JAOXYM010000022.1:2321047-2334760 GCA_028567055.1 Leptatherina wallacei
TGATTATTTTTCTGCATTTAAAGACACTGAGCATAACTGGGGGGGGGGGGATAAAAGGGGGAGGTGACTAAGTGATTTGGCAAATCATCATCAGAAGGCCTGTGAGAGTAAGGCCACCCACAACGCTCACAAAATCCTGAGCACGACATTCAACAGTCTCAACCTAAAAAACAATGGTTCAACTAGGCACATAGAAAAATAATAAGCAGCTCAAATAACCAAGATGGGAGAAACGTGTTCAAAGAGATGCAGCTGCTCGCGTACGTGGGTGTAAAGGAGAGTCAGCGAGAATGGATTGGGGTGGGTGGGGAGGGGAGGGGGTTTAGTTAATACTCAAGGAAGACATAATACAAGACTCCCTGGCACAGAGTCTCCTCAGTCCAAAGTGCACTCATGTCAACGGCGATTGCTTAGAGGGCAACATGTGATTGCAGAGGGTGAAGACAGAAGAAAAAAAAATCAAATTGAAAGTCCACTGATTACAGGACATTTAGAGGTTGCAAACACTGCAGACCGGAGAAAAAAGAGCAGATGAGGCCAAACTGTGGAAGATGAGTGTTGAAATTGAATTACGGATGTTGATGTGATCAGTGCTGACAGCTTTATGGTGAATATTGGAGCCACGACCTTGATGCATCTTGGACTTACTGCAGTGTTTACAACCCTGACTACAGAAAAAAGAAAAAGAAAGAAAGAAAGAATCCACCCACTGGGTTAACTACATTATCTGCACATTAGCCTGCAAAAAAGGGGGGAAAAAAGAAAAAAAAAAGAAATCAAATATGTCCTATATTTCCCAGAATGCTTCTCCACAGCCTGCAGACAGGCATGCAGGAGAAAAGTGTTGAGTGCAACAGAAGCTACACCAACAGCAGCTGGCTTTAGTTCATTGAGTGTTCTCCTTTAAAAACAAGGAACTCAAAAAAAACATTACAAATGTAAAAGCAACACTTTCAATAGCGTAAGATTCCTTCCTCTCTCTTTAGCCTGAGTCTATGAGGGAGTCTCACAATTTAGTAGCACACGGACACTTAGCCCGAGTTAGGATTGTCACGATGGGAAGGGGGGGGGGCTGAATAACAGGAAAATAGACTTTAAGTGTTTTTTTTTCTTAAGTGCTTTCTGTTGTATAGCGATGATAGGAGTCTACCTCTCTTTCTGTGCGTCTTTTTCTTTGCGTCCTGCTGTTCTGTAGAAACATTTATTTGACTGTAACATGACTGTAACATCACCACAGCAACATCATAATCACAACATCACACCGGGGGCGTGCATGTCTGTGCGTCCGGCCTGGCGGAGGGAGGGAGGGGCGGGGGGGGGGGGGGGGGGGGGGGGGGGGGACTGACACAGGCCTCTCTCCTGCATCATCATTCACAGTTCATTAAAGCTTCTTGACTGTTTACCTCTTCAAAAAAAAACAAAGTACTCCGACATAAATCTATAACATGAAAATAAAACACTCATATTTTCCTCTAAATACCGGTGTGTGTGTGTGTGTGTGTGTGTGTGTGTGTGTGTGTGTGTGTGTGTGTGTGTGCGTGTGCGCATCGGGTGAGTATTTACATTTTTTCCCTGCATGTGTGAGCATATATATTGTATGTGTGAGTTCATGAAGGATGTATTTACATGTGAGAGGAAACGGAAGTGCTCATGCGTGTTCTGAAAGTTCCCCATGAACACAAGAAGCAGAACAAGAACGTCTAAACGATCATGTGTGTGCAAACGCTTCAGGAGACGAGTTCCTTTTAATACTGTCTGTAGTGTCTCCTGTCTCTTGGCGACAGTCCCCCTCTGAAATGTGTCGCGGCGTCGGGAGCAGTTCGGTTCGTCGCATCGTGGTTGTGAAAAGGTTCCGACGTGAGAGACGATCGGTTAGACCCCGGGTTGGCTTGTGTGGACTTGGTTTCTGCAGCTCGTGGAGAGTTCCTGCTGGTGTTGTTGTGGTTTTAGCAGATAACCGGAACTCCGTCTGTGTTGAAGATCATGCCGGTCGTCGGCTCGTAGGTGCCGGCCAGGTAGTAGAGGTCTTCGCTGTCGGCGTAGCGGCGAGTGTGGGTCATCTGCTCATACTCCTCTACGCTCACCACCAGACACTTGTGGCTGATGGTCTGCACGTCGTTCTCGTCGCTGTGGGAGGACTGGTACAGGGCGCGCTGCGGCAGAAACAGTCCTTTTAATGCAAAACCACTGGAGGCTTTTTTCTAATCTAATCTCAGCTGCGCATTTACATTTTTTGACATATTCCTTTATTCTTACCTCCATGAAGTCTTTCCTCTGGATAGAAGAGTGCAGAGCTGGTGGTAAAGACTGACCACACATCTGATCCCAGTTCTGTGGAGAAAACGAGCTGCGTGTTAACATCAAAGCTTTAAAATCCAAACTTCCCCTTAAATCTGATCATCTTTCGAGGAGTGATTTAAACTTTTACATGATCCGATCAGCAGGCAAAACTAAGCACGACTGCACTCATTCTGATGGTTTCTGTGGTGGATGTTCGCTCTGAACATGCTTAAATAGGTTTCAGAAAAGGTTTAATAAAAAATGGCGGCAGCAAAGTAGAACTGTTCTATGGCTGATACATTGTTTTTGTTGGAAGATCTGAAAGAATCAAGGATTATTGAGCATCTTGAGGGTCGAAAGACTCAAAACAATGAGCTGTTCCCAGATATTTGATGAAATTCGATCAAAACTTTTTCTTCATCTTCCAGATTAGTACACATGCGCATGTCAAAAGCATTACAATCGTATTAAATGACGTAAACACACACCTGCTGGGATCACTTTATCTAGCGTCCATGTAAACGTGTCGGCTGGAATCTCCAGCGCTGCGATTAACTCTTTACCTTTTTGTCGGCGAGTTTCTTCCCGGGGTTCGTCTCTTCCGGGTGATAGAACCAGTTGACCCTGACCACCATGTTGCTGCCCCAGGACTCCCACATGCTCTGGATGCGGCCGATAAAAGGCAAGTTGGGCCGGCCGGCGGACAGGAACACGGCGCAGTCCCCGATGCGGATCATCTCTCGGCCACGAACGATGGCCTTATAAAAGAGCTTCTTGGCTTTTCCCTTCATGCCGCGTCTCTGGAAAATGTCAAAAAAAGTGATGAGAATACTACGAGCACAGCAGCATTTGTATATTTATACATTTTCTTTGTTTTAGTTAGAGATCTTTTCTCACCTGGGTGGGTTTCCCGAACCACTTCCACAGCTGTCTGGCTGGAAGGAAAGCTGAAATCTTGGGCCTGTTCTCCACGCTGGGAAGCCTCTGACGTTTTGCGAGCTCCTTCGTCGTGGGGAGGTGGACCCCCTCTCTCCGCTTGGGTCTCCCCGCTTTGCCCTCTCCTCCACCAGGCTTCGGTTTGGGGGGGCGACCCCTCTGCCCGGAGCCCTTCCCGGTGGCTGGCTTGGCAGGTTTAGTGGGAGCAGGAGCTAGAGAGGCTGCAGGGGAGAGAGACTCTGAGCCAGGAGACAGTTCTTCCTCTTCAACTTTTATTTCTACCTCCGTCTTCACCTCCTCTTCCTCTTCTTCTTCCTCTTCTTCCTCTTCTTCGTCTTTTACTTCTTCTTTCACTTTGTCCGGTACTGGAGGTTTTTGGACCGGCCCAGGTGTAGGTGTAGGGGTCCTCTCTTCGTCTGAACTGCAGGAAGAGTCATCAGTAGATGAAGAAGATGATGAAGATGATGATGACGAAGAAGATGAGGAGGAACCGGAGCAGGACGAAGAGGAGGAAGAGCAGCTTGAGGTGCATTTCTTCTTTTTCTTCATCTTCCCTTTCGCTCCTTCTTCCTCGGAATCTGAGCTGCTGCTACTCTGAGACTCTTCTTTCATCTTCCTCTCCTCTCGCTTCCCAACCTCCTTCCTTTCCTCCTTTTTAGCCTTCTCGTCCCTCGTGTCCTTCTCCTGTCCTCTGACGCCACTTCCACTACTGTCCGTCTTGTCTTTAGCCAGCAACGGCGTTTTGTAGGAGGACTCCTTCTCTGGCAGACCCGTCTCTCTTTCTGGACCTCTCAATTTAGCCTTCATCAGCTTCTGATTGGCTGTCGCTGCGGCGATGGGGGTGTGGTCTCGTCTGACGCCTCGACTCTCTAGCAGCATCAGAGCCTTGGTCTTTTTGGTCTTTGGGGAGGTGACGCCTTCATGGTCGAGCTTCACGAGGGGCTCTCCAGACAGAGACTTCCGCCTCACATCAGCCGGACCAGAGCCGGGTTTGGGCCTGGGGAGGATTCTGGAGGATAGTTGGTCTGATGGCAGTTTTAGTTTGGGTTTAGGGGCAGAAGTGGGAGACAGTGAAGACGATGGTCTGGACGTCATAGAAGAGCTGGGTTTGCTTGTTGGGAGCCTGGAGATGGGGCTGGGTAGGAGTCCTGAGCCATGGCTGGGTCTGGATCCACTGTGGTGTTCTGAGGAGGGTTTGATTTTAGGGGACGGAGCAGAAGACGCTCTGGGCGTGGAAGTAGCACTGGGCTTGGGTGTAGTGGATGATGTCATGTTGGGTCTAGACACAGGCCTGCTGGTGGTGGGATTGACGGAGTTGTTACTGTCTCTGTCTCTGTTGTACGAGCTGAGGTTGGGCTCGCTGTACAGATCCACAGTCAAGACCTTCCCATAGGTGGAGGGATACAGGGAAGGGGGGAGACTCCTGGCCGATTTAGAAACAGGAGGCTGCGCTGAGCTGCTCTTCCTGGGAACTGGGTTGGGAAGCGTAGGGCTACTCGTAGGAGACGTGGCGGAGCTTTTGCGGCCCGGTTTCACCGGGGTCCCCACCGATGGTCTGGATGCGGGCCGGTGCTTCTCCTGAGCCGTTTTCTGGACAGAGGTCCTGTCCTGGGCGGGCTTCGCTGGAGCTGGTGGTCTCTCTGCAGGCTGGGTGGAACACGCCGGTGGATCGGCTTTCTCTCGAGCGTCCGGATTCAGGGAGGTCTCTGCGGAAGGAGGGAGAAGAGAAGAAAAAGAGGTAAAGACAAAAAAGTTAATTCAAGTAACTTGAATTTTTTGGGCTTTACAGCGCAGCCGGGTTTATGCTGAATGTGCTGACATATTCATTGTGTGGCTTCATGATTTTTGTGGTCTGCATCCACACATCCCGGGCAGGGAAGACAAATCAGCAAGAAAACATTCCTGAAAGGAAAACATTACATTGGAGAATTGCTTAGCCAGTTGAAAAAGAAGCCAGCGTCAGCAAATAAGACATGCGACATGCCGTATATCACAGCTCGTGCTTTAGACTCAGAGATACAACGAAGCAGCTGTTGGAGCAAATTAGACAGATTAAACTGATATCCCGAAAACATGAGACGACTGATGAAAGTCGACTTTAAAACTTCGAAAGCTGGCAGGAAAAGATGACTCATCTAAAGATGAGCTCGATCTTATCATGCAACAAACTGAATGCCACCCATTGCTTAATCCAGTGTGTAATTAAATGTCCTTTTATTGACATTTTTATCAAACCATATGCGATTTTAAGCTTCAACAGCTGGATGGCTGAGTGATGACGGTGATGATGCTGAGCACAAGGCTTCCATTCATCAAACAGAGCAACCCCCTCACCTGGTTTGGGTTTGGGTTTGCGACCGGGTTTCCCTTTGATCCTGGGCGTGGTCTCCTCCGGCTTTGTCCCCGCCTCTTTGCCCTCTTTGCTGCATTTGCGGACCCTCCTCCTGGAGCAGCTGGCCACAAGCAGCGCCGGGGACGGCTCAGCGCCTGGACAGACCATTTGTGTGTGACTGCAGGGATTCAAACTACATGCTTTTCACACTATAAACATGAGTGCAGGGCATCTCTGCTGCCCACAAAGCAACCCTGAGATAATAAGTTGGGCTATTCAGGACTTCATCATTGCGTCCTTGATAAAAAAACAAGTTGGAAGCAGCTTGTCTGTGCGAAGGAAAACATTCAGACCGTTTGTGCAGAAATTGACAGAGCAGAAAAACACTGAGGTGTAATAAAGTGTTTTGTGATATTTCTCCATTTGGGTGCTTTATTTTCTTCACTGTGTTTGATTGGATCACACATTAAGCGTCCTGGAAAACACACACACACACACCCATGGAGAGACCGACGTTATACCTGAATACCTGAACCTGTTTTAGTAGCACTCGACCTGGAAATGAAATTGTCATGAGAAAGTCTTTGTGCGTGTGTGCGTGGATGCTGTGTGTGCTCTCTTTGCTCTTTCTAAATAACTGAATCATCTACAAACCTGCCGTCTATGTCAGTGTGTGCGTGTGTTTGCTCACAGTGGATCTTGTAGTCTGGTGGCAGAAGTCGGATGTGGGAAAGCGGGATGCGGCCTGTGTCGCCATCGTCAAACTCCACGGTGATAAGATCATCATTCTCATCAATGTCTGAACTTCCTGTTTGGGATAAAAAAAAACAAAAAAAAAAAAAACAATCACGTGTCAGCAGAAAACAGCTGATCGGGATGGGTTTTTCATATTCAAATGACCGACGGAGCAATCGTCGCACCGTTGACGACAGTTCCGGGGTACAGGCAGCGGTACTGCTGGCTCCAATAGGCAGCGATGCGAGTGCCTTCTGGGAGATAACGCACAGATGGAGGCTTCACATCGATGATCTGTAAATACACAAAGAAGATCTCTTATAAAAACAACATAACATGTAGTTGCACAGGGTCCCTGAGCCGATGCATTCGCTGTGTACTCACCGCCTCCTGGAGCAGTTGTTCCAAGCAGTAGATGTGTGGCCGGTTCCCTCTCTCCCCCTCCACCACCACGCTGTATCTGCAGAGAGGAAATGTGGGAAAACAGGCCAGAGGTCAAAAGTTTGGGGTCACCGTGCAGAGGCCTGTGGGTTTTTAATCACACCGCAGGACACTTTCCAGAGTAGATGGTGTGTTTGGCAGAGACAGAGCAGAGTTCTTATCTCCATTCTGACTGCTTTGATGTGTAACAGGCAGAGGAATGTGTGGCCTTTTTACGAACTACCACCGCCGCGTTTCAGCTCCAGCTAAAATAGATCTGACGTGGAGCTAAAAGCCACAAGGCTGCAGCCCCAATTTGTTTGTTTTCTTTTCATTTAAACCCTCTGGCTTTCAAAATCAGCCAATGTTATATCTAAATGTCAGGCTTTATATTTTCATTATGGATTAATGGAGGCAAGAGTCCCTTTGTTGAAATAAAGTTTGAGTAAATATGCTGATTTGCATCTTGAAATCTAAGGAGGCTCATTAAGTGAAGCTGCATCTGTTGCGCTGAGCTAAGCTGCTGGCTTTTTAAACTTTTGCTAAGACTACAGATGTGAGATAGTTCTCAATCTTCTAATTTGACAGGATAATGAATAATAATGAATAAGCATTATAAGAATGACTTCTTGACGGCTACTTTTCCATGGAGACCATTCTGATGATGCTTCAGTGAACAGTAGATCAAATCCAGGTCTAGATGCATCTCTCAGGCCCTGTATCAGGTCTTTGCTGGGTTTGTTCCCATCACCTCCAGATACCATTAATCTGCTGTAGATGGTTTTTTTAGGCTTGACGCTTTCTCCTTTGTTCTCCATTCGTCCAATTTCTTCTGAATCTTTAAGGAAACACTTTACACCATGCTGAGATCTGCCAGCTAACAGCACTTTGCAAAAATATCATTTTATCTGTCAAACTGCATTATATCTGGTATTTATCATAGATGCAGCTAAAGAAATTGGAATGTGTTTTTGCAACAGGCTGCAAGCAAAGTGTCAAACAGATACAAAGCTGGTTCAGACCTTGAGTTTGCTACCTTTTTGATGTTTGAATGACTCATAGCTCCGTGTTGTGTGGCTTAAACAAAAGCTAAAAATGGAGAATTGCAAGAACGGGACTGAAAATGAGTTAAAAAAGAAAAAGCCATCAATCAAAGAAATACTTTGATAAAGTTTCAAAAAGCCTGGAGAACTGTTATTCATGACCACTTTAAAATATGGAAGGAGGTCTAGAGATAAGTTTTGCTATGTGTGGGACCAGACTCTGGAATATATAAATACATTTAAAACCTTGCCTGAGAACCTTTCGCATTCCACAATCTCACCTTTTTCAAGCGTTTAGTTTGGTAAACTTTTCAATCTGTGGCAGGTCAGTTATTCATCTCTCCTTTGTTTGTTTCACTTTTTCATTTTTATTCATTTATTTAGTTTTTGCTAAATTTGTAAGATCCTGACCAACTCAGGCTTCAGTAAACACTGTTCACTACTAACAGACTGGGATTTAAAACTATGCTGGATAGACTATAGGCTACCTACTCGCTAGCACTGAGACTTAGATGTGGTTTAATATGGCCTTGTGTGTCTCAATGTTTATTCTTGCTTTGTTTAATTTTAATCACTTTTGTTTTTCTTCCCTTTTGTGTCTCTGGGAGAGGTTTTGTGGACTGGGTGGGTTTGTTTTGGTTTGTTTTTTTTGTTGTTATTGTTTTTTTTTCTTACAGGTTAAAAAAAGGGGAATACTGACATTATCTTTGTTTCCAAAATATAAAAGAAATATATATATATATATATATATATATGGAAAGAAGGCTGCTTAGAAGTAAAATGTAAAGAATTGAGGGCTTTGATTGAGACTTTTCAGATTTGCCCATGTGTACTTACATGTCAGGGGAATGCACTGTGTTTACATGTCCTGCATAGAGGAGCTGGTCATCCATCGGGATCAAAACTCTGAGTCCGTCCACTAGAGAGTCCTTATCCAACACACACTGCACAGGAGCTGAACATAACAGCACAGCCAAGAGCATCAGTAATTATGTGTGTCAGTACTTAACATGTAGTGTGTGTGTGTGTGGATACTGACCAGGCGTGGAGGACCTCTCAGTCACACTGTTGCTTCGTGGTGGGAGGAGCTCATCTTCACTGAAGCTGCTGTCTTGGTTTGGTTCAAAGTCTTCGTCTGCCGCCATACTCTCCATCAGCCGGCTCACGGCGCCCCTGGAAGGCTGCAAGAATCCAAAAATTAGCTTTTTTTCAAATATAACTCTCTGGTTTTGACCTTGTTTGGATAACTAAGTTTCAGATGTTTAATAACGTTGCAGAAATCCACCATCCCTCTGACCTCTCTGGTTTTGCTCTTGGCCTTTGGTTGGCTCTTGTGTGTCGGGCTCAGGCTCAGCGGCGCAGGGCCCTCGCTGACCGGACTGCACAGAGTGGACGGGCTCGCAGGCAGAGGAGAGTCCTTCAGCTTCTTTTTCTAAATCGACAAAAGTCACAGAGATAAAAAAAACAGACAGATGAATAAAAGAGGTTGTAAATGTGTAACACACACACACGCACACGCACACACGCACACGCACACACACACTGAGGGCGCAATGCTGCCAGGCCGCCTGCAGTTGTCCTTTCTTGTCAACAACACGGCACAGACAGCAGGGGAGTGCTGCAGTGACTGAAGTACTGAGAAACCCTGCTGGCACTCTGACACACACACACTTAGACACACACTCGCAAATATGTCAAGAGAGAAAGAGATTCAGTTTGATGGAAGAGGGGATGAATGAAACTGGGAAGATGAGGACAAAGAAGGGAAAAGACTCGCTTATTGACGTACTTTCAACACATCTTTTCCCTCCCGAGCAGGTGGAGTGGATTTAGGTCTGGAGGTGGGCTTCGGGGTGAGAGGCGGGGCCGAACTGGAGGAGGAGCTCTGGCTGGCCAAGGAAGAGGCAGACACGGACGTCTGACTGGCTGACGCGGTGGCGTCGTGGAGGAAAATCCTCTCGCTGCGTCGCCGGTTCCAGCCTTCGTCCTCGCTGAGGTCGAAGCTGAATCTCCGCTGTGACCGGGATTTGGGGCGCGGTTTGGCCAGAGGTTTCCGCTTGACGGGCATCGCTTCGTCTCGCTTGGTGGGGCTGGTCTGGTCGACGCGGCGCGTCGCCGGAGGCAGGAGGGGAAGCTCAGGGGCCGATCGCTTCCCATGCAGCAGAGAAGGGAATTTCCTCAGTCTCAAGTCTGAGCCAGAGTCCGACCATTCACACTCCGATGAACCTGACAGAGGAGACATGTTCAAGAGATGTAAAAGTCTCTCTCCTCTCACACATACTAGTGCCATCTATTAAATATGAAGACAGCAAAAAAACTAAAGCGCTAGATTCTCTGAAATCAATAACCTTGTGTGTAAAAATATTGATCAGTTTTAAACCAATACATAATTCAAGACTGAATCACTTTATGCTCCAATTAGAAACTGTTCAACCACAAAAAAACCAATTACAGCCAGAAATGCAGTTACTTTTTATCTTGTTGCCACTTGGAACAAAAAAAGTCGATCCATGTCTGAACTGCTTCAATTCTTTTGCAGAAACACAAGTTGATAGCTCATTTGTGTCTGTTGTGTTCTTTATTTTCCTTTTTTCTTACCCAGAGTGCTTTGCCTGCTGCTGTGTTTGCCATCATGGAGGAGGCTCGACGGGGCTGAGCTAACAGGGAGCGCGCTCGCCGCAAACTTTGCCAACAGACCCAGCCCGCTCTCCTCGCAGTGGCCATCATCATCATCATCATCATCATCATCATCCGAGTCGGACTCGTCCTCGTCCTCTGAGGTTTCTGCGTCAAGAGAGAAGACGGTCAGCTCAGAGACAAACGTGGCTGTGGTGTGCGTCTGGTTCAAATGTAGAAATGATTGCACCATCAAAAGTAAACAAGTATAAATATTACCACAATTACAGGATCTTAGAGTAACAATTTTCTTACTCAGTCTCACACACATACACACACTTCTTAAAAGCATAAGCTTGTCAGAAACACTGTCTAAACCACTACAGCCTGCCTTCACACTGTAGCTGCGTTAGAAAGACAGAGCAGGGAAACTTGGGATTTACCATAAAAACACACAAACCACTTCAACTCACACACACCTATGAGCTAAAGTTTGGCATAAACACCATTCATAATAGAAAAATAATGAAATCTAAAAAGGTGAAAAACCAGCTCCTCTTCCTCCAGTAAGACAGCAGAACAGACAAAAAAAAGGCACAGACACATAAAACACAGTGGCATACGGCTGGTTAGCTGTGTGCTGCTAGTTGTTAGTTAGCTGCATGGCAAGAGGAGTATCTCCTCAGGGGTTAGTGTTAACAGTGAAGGTGGATGCACAGTACATCATCTCTTAAACTGCAGCAGATCTTTAATGAAACTCTGACCAGAGCCAGCAGCTAAAGGTCACTGCAGCACTCGTCAATCTTTTGACTTCTCACACTGATTTAAACTAATTTTTCTTTAGTTTTGTACTGTGAATCCACGGTGTGTTAACAGTAGCAGACAGACGTTACAACAAGCAGGCACTGAGAGGACAGCCCTGTGAGGCCCCCGAGGCATGATGCTTGCCTGAGGTTTGAGTAACCATGGTTACATCCTCTGTTCCCGACAAGCATCAAACATCCTTCCTTCAAACTTTTCGCAAGCCATCAGGAGGCGTGAAGCTGGGTAAGTGGGCGTAACCATGACTACCACTAGAAAGCTTCAATTTGTGAGGAAAAATAAACAAAACAATATTTTAAAAGAAGTTAATGTTCTGTGTATGTGATTTAATTTGCTGCATGGTCCATGTTAGTGTCAATAAAGAATAGAGGGAGGGGCACTTCCTACTTACAGAGCAGGTGACAGGGGTGTGGCCTCAGGCAGGGCGGGGCAGCGCAGCGGAGAGAGCGCAGCCTAGCCTTAGCATAGCCTAGCTCAAGCAAAGCCTTTAGCCACAGCTTGTGTGTGTGTGGGGGGGGAATAACGCCGTAGCGAGGCAGCGTGGGCTCAAGGCTGCGCTTATCCTCGCCAAGCTTCTGTAATGTCGCAGTAGCAGCAGCACAAGCACATGGAACAGGCTGAGAGACACTCAAAGCATCATGGGTAGGAAAGGAAGAGGGGTAGGGGTCGGGATGGAGGTGAGAGGACAGAGCAAGGTGTCTTAAGAGAGCAGGGAAAAGGGTTATTTGAAGGTTTAGTACACA
The DNA here is from genome assembly GCA_028567055.1 of Leptatherina wallacei. Taxonomy (NCBI): domain Eukaryota; kingdom Metazoa; phylum Chordata; class Actinopteri; order Atheriniformes; family Atherinidae; genus Leptatherina; species Leptatherina wallacei. The sequence continues at coordinate 2,332,975 of JAOXYM010000022.1, forward strand.
CAGGAGGAGCTCTTTTGTCCAAATATCCCCAAAATCTAATCACCCTTTATGCAGACCACCCACAACAAACACCAAGCTACATCATCAAAAAACATTTGGTCTCATATTAAAGTAGCTAACTCTTAAAAAAAACAAACACATTACAAATCTGCTTATTTTAACCACCGATCTGTCCAATCAGATTCAAGCTGTGTGCTCTGAGCTAATCCTCTGCTAGCTAGCTTTTTAAATGTGTTTCCAACCTTTTTTGCCAGAACCAAAAGGGATATTTGACGAACAGAGCACGCGTAAGGGTGTGTGAGGTGCAGCTGGACAGACTGACAGAAACGGACAAACAGATGAAGCAGACACAAAGACCACAGCACTTTGCAATCTGTAACAATCAAATCAACACCTTTAATAAAGCTCATGGGCAGCAAACTGCAATACAACTTTATGGAAAAAAATCTCACAATTTCACATACTTTGTACAAAATGCTACAAAAAACAGTTTTGCAATCCAGGCAATAAAAAAAGTCTTTAGAAATTGGTTAACTCTTTTAGAAAACAAAACAAAAATAAAACACTGCTACTTCGCGAACCAAGCCAGCAGCAAGAGAGGTAGGGATGGTCAAGCTATAGCACAGTCTGAAAATGGCAACTTTAACAGGAAGCATACAAGAGACTCAAGCTGTGAGGAGGCTCAGAGACACAGTTTTGTCTGACTCAACCTTAAAAAGGCTTGGAGCTGTAAGATTTGATCAGTAACCTTGGTCAAAGGAGTCATCAGAGGAGCTGAGGCCCGCCTCTTCCAGCAGCAGGGATAAGTGCTTGTGTTTCTTCTTCTGAGACTTCTGACTGGGCAGCAGGGACGTCGGTGACGATGCCGACCGTCTCTTCCTGGTCAGGTTGCCGTGGGAACGCGTCCCAGAGAGAGGAGGCCAGCCCCCTCGAGCGGAATTGTGCTCCTCTGAATCGGAGTCTGGTGCGGAGAAAGTGCGGTTAATGAGTCATGAAGCCGAGAGGATGAAAACAAAAAAGGCACAACGAGGGATTCTACTTGAGCTCAATACAACAAATATCAGCAAAGATGCAGCAAAACCAACTTAAACTATTGTTTCCTGAGGTAAAGGCACACCTAAATGATAAGGCTGGGCAGATCTATCCAAACATCGACAGCATTGATACAAGGCTAGTATCGGTATCGTTCAATACCATTGTGATGAGATCGATACTTTCTTGTTGAGAAGTTAATGAGAACTAACCAAATGCAGGTTTTTGTGATATAAAAGGGAAAAACTGTTATTTCATTATTTTGTTACAGTGTTGATGTTATTTTATATCGTTTAGAGACAAAAAAAAGCTTAGATTTAAACTTCTCATCTCTGCCGTTCAGTTTAATAAAAACATTTTTATTAGACTAAAATATTGTAGACTATATAGTGTTTTATTGTGATCATAATCATGATCAATAATTAAAGGCAAAATCATTAAATGATTGTTTAAGCTAAAAGTATTGGTATTATATCAGCATCAGCGATACTTGCCCTGGATTTACTTGGTATCGGATCGATGCCAAACTTTTCAGTATCGTCAAGCCCTACTAAATGACCTGACGCTCAGCTAGTATGACAATGTAGCTGCAAAATATGCAAATAAATGACTTCACATAATAGTGTCTTAATCTAAAAGACCGCCAGCATCGACCAGTCAGATGTATATACATTTGAAAAAATAAAAAGTCAGGAATCGATACAAACATTAGTTTAAAGCGAGGGTGTCACTTCGTGTAACTTTATTTTTTTTC
>JAOXYM010000022.1:2334860-2346259 GCA_028567055.1 Leptatherina wallacei
TTTCTCAGTATTCGCAGGTGCTAAGGTCTTGTAATTTTACAAGTATGTAGCATCTGGGCCATACTTTAATTTGAAATCCTCAGATTTTGCTGACCCCCTCGCTTTAAGTATTCTACTAACCATAAAAGAAATTTCCCAGACTCCTGTTTTTTGCCTACATGTAGGTTTCTCTGCAGCAACACTTGTGGCACATCAGATATAAACCAGATGTTTCTCTTGAGGTACTCACTGTTGGAGCAGCTGCTGAGCTCTGATCTCATTGGAGAGAACATCGCAGTTTTCTTCTGACCTTTCACTTTCCGAACAATCTCTGAAGCGGAAGCCTTGGCGGCCATCTTGACTTTCCCTCCTTTAAGTGAGGAGTGGATGCCTCGCTCTTTCAGTCCGCTTTCCGCAGACTTGCCTTTCGACTTGTCGAACTTCACGCCAGAGGCAAGTTTGCGGGGCGCGCCGAGAGAGCCGAGCTGCGACAGCGACAGCGCTCTGTCCAGGTCCGAGGCCAGCTGCTCTTGCTCGCACATGTGTCCACGTTTTGCTTTGAGCACCTGTAAATAAATACCACCATAAAAGGACCTGTTAATTGATGCGAAGGAATGTTTAACACTTGTGCTTTCATTCACGGCCAAGTGGGCTACCTCCAGAGAGTGACTGGTGGACGGCTCCTGGTCATTCCAGCTCTTTTTCTTTTTCTTCTTTTTCATCTTCAGCCCTCCGCTTCCCATCTCCGCTTCATCTTCATCTCTGGACACGCAGAACCTCTTCCTCTGTCCTTCTCCAGCTTCAGAGTCCTCAGAGTATTGCACTGTCCGACCCACCCTGACAGATGGAAACATTGATGCTCGATTAATGAGCAAATAGGAAAAAAACAAAGAAACAAAACATGTAGAAAAGACTCAAGAAGACACTCACTTTCCAGGCCTGTTGTCCGGTTTGGGAGGTGTGGCCAAATGTTTTCTCTTCCTTGGTCTTCCTCTGCCCCGTCTGGTCAGACTCCTCCTCTCATCCTCCTGCTGCTGCCGCTCACTAACACAATGCATGAAAGAGATAAAAGGTGTGTTTTGGCTGTGTGGGAAATATGAGCTTTTTGTTTTTTTTAAGGGTATGCAGTAACAGAAATGTAATTAATTCATCTTCTGGGTGAGCTGTGTTCCCCAACACTTACCGCTTGTCTCTGCGCCTCTGCAGCTTGCTCAGCTCTCTCTGCTTGTCCTTATACGTCTTCTGAAGCTCAGCCAGGCGAACACGGTATTCCACTTCCACAGCGTCCAGCATGTCCACAGACATTTTACTGTACAGCTGCTCACAGACACAAGGACGAGACAAAAAGAGTCGGAATCTTGTTGCAACATTTTCATCCGCGGTTAACATTTTTTCTTCTTCTTACTGGCTCCTCCTTCCTCTGCCTCCAGCTGAACTTCTTGTTTGGATCCAGCGTTCTTGGCAGATCGATATGGGACTGTGTCTCGATGGCCTCCAACAGGATTTGTCTGCTGGCTTCAAGAAGACAGTCTAGACCATCTAATGTCAGATCTGAATGGGTTGGACAGATTATTAAAATATCAGAATATTAGAGGGATGTTAAAAGCAAAATAACAGAATGGATGGGTTTTAAGAGAACAGCTTGCCTTGCTCATGGCTCATGTGCTCAATCTCTTGTTGGGCCATTTGGCTGAGCAGGGCCATCCCCTCTAATGCCACCATCTCCAGGGGCCCAGCGCTGCTGCAGTCAGAAACCACAGGAAGACTTTCTACCTGTGATATGAGTGTCAGGACGGGTGGGGAGCTGGGCCGGGCCTGGGCCATCTCACTGGCCGTTAGCAGGGCGAGCATCCCCCCCATGGGATCCTCTGAACTGATGACAAGTGGGAGAGGAGAGTCGGAAGCGGGAGAAGGATACGCAGGAGGTCTGCAGATTTCTTTCTGACTGGGAGAGAGCGAGTCGACTGGAGCGTCGGGCCGTTCTTGTTCACACACAGCAACGGTGGTTCGCTCTAATGACGCACACATCTGAGACACTTCTTGGTTGTCTGAGTCTGCGATGATGACTGATGGATATTGCATTTGGTCTGGTTCCTTGGCGACCTCTTGTTTAGGCTCAGCTTCAGCGCGTGGTGGAGGCGGGGCATATGCCGTCTGACACGAATAAGACGATGCCGCCAGTTTAATTGGACATCTTTCCTCCTCCTCTTCCCTGATGTCTCTGAATCTTTTTATGTGTTGCATTTGAGGACTGGGGGCATGCAGAGGTAGTGGTTGAGGCTTGGGTTTCAGGATTTGCCCGTCTACCTCTACATGATCGCTGGCCCGAAGGGGACCGAGCAAGCCTGATGTTGCATCGAGGTCTGGCTGCTCCTCGCCAGGTTCCTGTTTGAGGAAAGAACCGGTCTTTGTTGCTTCTAGTTTCTGTGGTTTGATATCTGCATCCAGAGGCCTTGAATGGCAGTGGGCTGAGGGCAAAGAGGCAGCTGAGGAAGGAGAGCCGGGGCCATGTGCTTCTGGGTTTTCTGCTGTGGGTGCTGGGAGGTGATAAGGTGGGAAGGGTGTGCCGTATGGTGCAGTGATGGATTGGTATGGGTAACCTGGAGGGAGATCTGTTATAAAAGAAATGCAAAAATGACAGAATTTAGCAGAAGAGTACTTAAAAGGAATTAGTAAAAAAAAAAAAAGATGCAGAGGCTTTGATGATCAATCGCTAGGCTCCTTTAAGCTCACCAGAGTAGATGCCTTGAAATGACGCAGAAGCTGACTTCTGCCCTTCTCTCGGATCCCTCCGTCCCACCTCCCCCTCCTCCACCACCTCCTGTTTGGGCCGCCGTGGCGAAGATGGCGGTGGAAACGCTGAGCGGGGAGAAGCCGGGTGAGGAAGGGGCTTTGGTGCATGCGATGGGACTCTGTGCCCTCCCTCCTCTGACTTAAAGGTGGTCACCGGAGAGGAGACGGGAGGCAGCGGGGTGAGGGACGATGTAGACGGGGTTGGCGACCGAGAGGGAAGGGGAGCTTTGCGGGGATGCAGAATGGGTGAGGGCAGCGGGGAGGATATTGAACAAGGTCGGGTTTTTGGATCGGCGTTCCGCTTGTCTGCTTTTTCTTCCAACTCTGGCCGGTGCTCGCTGGCTTTTAAGCGCTCCTGGGACACAGCAGAGGAGAGGTTTCTGACAGATGCACTCACTGTGCAGGCCTGATGTGATACAGTATAAATATTACCATCATGTGTGCTTTACTGAGACTTCCTTAACTGTATTCTTCTGAAGACACAGGATGCGAGTGTTTATTTAACGTGTTTACTTGTGGAACCACAAAGAAGACAGGGAAGTCAAATGGTTCTTTTTAATTGTATGGTGTAGCTTGATGTAATCTGTTTTCCCCCTCAAGTACTGCCACTTCTGAGCTTTTAAGCAAGCCTCAAGTAGTCATGTTGTATAACTAGTGAGAAGTCAGACTGATGTGGATATGCTAAATGCTGAAAACGGAGTTTCGTCTGTGACTTCTATGAGTTGCCGAATTCCAAGTCCACTTACGACTAGCTGTGCATTCCTCTGAAGCTCCAGGACCTGCACCGTGTGCTGCTGGATCATGAGTAGCTCCTGCTGCCGGAGCATCTGCTGCTGAGAGAGGAGCTGCAGCTGGGCCGCGTGCTGCAGGGAGCTCCCTGTGCCGTACACACCCGACCACACTGGGGCTCCACGCTCCAGTAGATCCCCTCCTGAAGCACAACACAGAAGCACAAGAAAGAGAAGAAACTTAGGAATCAACTTAAACAAGACTCTGCTTCCCAGATGGGACCTGCTGTGTTGTGTTGTTCCATTTTCAATAAAATGTGTTTTTGTCTACTTTTCTTAGCAGTTTTCTTATCTATTTTCAGTAAATATGTCATCGAACATCTGTTTCCTATAAATTCTACATTGAAGATGCTTCCTCTCGTACGTATACACGCTCACACACATATTGACAAGAGAGGGAACAGCTTTGATACCATAATGTGGCAGGTGTTCAGCAGGGATGACGATCAGCTGTCCAGACTGCGGGTCCCTGGCAAACTGGTAAGGAGGGGGCATGGAGCCTGGCAGCGAAGGTGGGTAGCCTGGGGGAAGGGTCTGGTGAAGTGATGAGGGACCGAGGCCTGAATGGAAGAGGGAGGAAATGAAAGCAAAGGAGTGACAACAGAGACAGAAGTGTGAAAAAAAAGCTTGATGAAAACAAGAGCAGGAACAGAGGGATTGTATTTCACTAAGCTAAACTAAATCTAACATTTCCAAAGCGTTTAGTCTTCATCCGTAACTCACACCCACACCGACATCGTAACCGAGTCACAAATGGGAACACACGTTGAATTTAGCTGCTTTTTGAGAGGATTTGTTTTTTTAGCCCTCAGTGTCTAGACAGAGATTCCATTTTTTGAGCTGTGTGTGAGCATCTGTCTTGTTACATGTAGGTTTGCGTAAGTGTGTGATTATATGTGTCTTGGCACTGTTATTTCTGGACAGCGGACGTAGGAGTAGCAGGTCTGGAATGTCCTGCAAAGATCAGGAATGTCTGCGGCATCTGACCCCTGGAGCCTGCTGCTGGACGGACAGACAGCACCTCCCTTTTCTGCCGGACCAATCAGAAACCGCTGCGCATGTACATGCAGAATTTTGCAAGCTTGTTTTAGCCTCTGTTGTCCATCGCACTGATAACAGATTCTTCATTTCTGCTCTTTTCTTCTCTCCCGACATTAGCCCTAAAATCCTTGAAATTCCTAAACACATGCCTCACTTAGACATCATGCAAAGGTCTCACAAAGAATGTGGATTCCAGTTTTGTGAACATCTAAATATGTTTGCAGCCACATGCAGGTCTGCGTACCGTATGGAGAGCTGGAGAGCCAGACTGGTGGAGCTCCAGGCCGGGGCATCCAGGGGTGAGAGGTCAGAGTTGAGGGGTCGGGAGGCCACCTCCCCGCCCCTGCTAGAGCAGCTCCTCCTGTGACCATAAGATTTGGGGTCATGAGGCTTGGCGTCATCATACTGGGTGTCAAGCCACTTGACAGAGGAGCCGGATGCATCTGAGTAAACTCCGACAGATTCTTCGACTCTCTGGAAAGAGATAAAACATTTAAGAATTCGATATTATGAAGAAAAACATTCTTGTCATTATTTTTGCCACTCTGAACACTTAATGATGAGAACTTTGTACTGAAATACATCGTCCTCACTCTCTCACCTGATTGCTTTCTCTTGCTCACGATCCAGCCGACCAGCCAGCATTCTGTCGTCATGGTGGCGAGTGCGGTCCTCCCCTCGCTCCTCATCTATGACGGGTTCAGGCAAAGAGGCAGAAAGAACAAGATTAGATATGGATGTTTAGTGGTTGCATCACCAAAGCTCCTCGAGACTTTAAATCTAGTCTCACGTGCAACATACATTTAAGAGAAGGCTACGAGAGAATACTTATTATACTGCAGAGATATGAGGGGCCAACGTTGGAGGATATGTGGTGAGAATAGAAAAAAAAAGCAGGAGAAGGGGAGATGTGGAGAGGACAAGGTAACAGCAGCTATATAATGGTGACATGACACAGCCTGTCAAAGCAAGAGGAGAGGCTGAAAATATGATGTTGAGGCTGAGGCCCAACATTGTATGTGTGTGTGCAAACACACCAGGAATGGAGTGACAGTTCCAGCTCCTCCCGGCAGCTCTTGTCAATTAATCTAAAGTCACATGAGATGTGTGAACAAGCCTCCGCTGCCTTGCTACTGTACCCACACACTCAAAGCCTTACACCCATCCGGCTCATTATAGAGGGCCTACGGCTGAAGACAGGGATGGAAAGCAAGAGAAGAAATAATAAATAAAATAAATAAATAAATAAAATAAATAAAAGGACACCAGCGCTCCAGCGGGCCATCCAGAATAAACATGAGGCTCTCCACCTCCTGCTCTCTCCCATGAACCCTCCTCCATCTCATCAGCACAGACTGAAGGTCCCTGAGCAGCAGAAGGGTTTAATACATGTGTGTCAAACCCTTCAGGTCTCCTTTGTGTGCGTGTGCACGCGTGTGTGTGCACGCGTGTGTGTGTGTGTGTGTGTAGCCCAGAAAAGTGACAGGATACTTTAACAAGCCCTGATATCCTCTGTCGCAAAGGTTTCTGTTTCCAAGGTTACAGAGAGTCCGTCCCACATGCTAGCCTCAGATTCAGAGACCCAGCGATTAGCGCTGCACACCCCCCCCCTCCCTCTTCACTGCTCCTCCCTCCATCACTCCCTCTTTTCTTACTTCTTTACTTCCTGACAAACCTCTCTCTTCCCATCTATCAACCTATTGATCTATCCATTTCTCTTCTTGTTGGACCATCCTTCTTTTCCTCACTTCTGTCCATCTACCCATCCATCTACCTTCCCTTCATTCATCCATCTATTTGTGTTTCCATAGCAGAGCTCCTGTTTATTTAATTCTCTTCTTAATGTGAGGACTCGCCGCTATTAGACCACGCACTCTGCTTGAGCAAGGAAATGAATATATATTCTTGAACGGGGATGCAAACCAGCAAACATCTACAGACAATCACTCATTCGCATACACGCAGTTACTCTCACGATTGATCCATCGCTTAGCAACACACCCATAGTCTTCTTGTAATTCAAGGCTTGTTTGTAGCTTTCTAGCTGCACTCTGTAATGACATGTTTAATGCAGAAGGGAATGGGGGGGGCTAAAAAAAAGAGGGGAGAAAAAGCATTTGGGAGGAGGGGGGACACGGAGTGAGTGCCTCCACAAAAAAAGGACAGAGAGGGTGGGAAGCAGAGAGACATTCAACTAAATGAAAAGAGCAAAAAGACAGCGAGGGAGGCTGAATTGTGGGAGGACAGAAAGAGGCTCAATGATACATGGAGCTGACACAGAAACAAGTAAAAGGCAGAGAGATTGAGTAGGAGCATTACAGCTGAGTGACCTTGACGTCCAACAATGAAGTGCACTATGGCAGGAATTGCTGTGCAGCACGTAGAGCCAGTAAAAGTCACCAAAAAGGAGCCTTTCATTAAAATACAACCAATTACATAATAAGTCATTTGTGGTTAAAAAGGTGTTGTTTTTTTTCCCAATTAAGGTCACGCCACTACCTCAACACCTCATAGTCAAAATGGGGGGGGGGGGGGATAGGACTTTGATTGCTAAGAAAATGAATCCTCAATTATTCTCAGAAACCTAAATGAGGAATTGGTTCATTGAACTAAGAGGATCTGCAGTCCCAGTATTATAATTCTGAGATATCAGGGAGCTGAAAGCAGAAGCTGGAGAAGACACAAGTGAATGCTTCAAGATATGTTAAAGGCCACGTTCACACTGCAGGTCTAAACCGTCAAATCCACTTTTTTTTTTTTTACAGAAATCTGATTTTTTTTGCCGTGGTCGTTTACATTATTTCAATGCACACTAAAGTGTGACCGGTACGTGGTCATTAAGTGACATGCATGCACAGAGGAAAATCCGATGTCACGCAGTGTGTCGTGTTTATGGAAGTAAATATGGACGCTTCGTGTGTTTGTGTGTCAATTTTAAGGTACGTGCATGGTCTGAACCAACGAAATTAGGCCCAGTTGATGAATGAAACGATTGGATATGGCAATGATTTGATATTGCCGCGTTCCGCTTCCACCGTCGCAAAAGTGAGACAAATGTCACAATTCTGCGACAAATGTCACAATTCTGCGACGGCAAAGTCGGACTGAGGTATGAGATATGTATCCGATCTAGGACAACATACAAAATTGAACTGGGTTGGATTACAAAAAAATAAATACAATTTTTTTTTAATCCAATATGAGTCGCATATGGGCAAAAAACTGGAATTGAGCTGCAGTGTAAACGGAGACTAATACACTTGGATTTCACTTGGTAAAAGTCATAAGATACCTGTCTGAAGTACAAAGGGAGTTCTCAACACCGCACATCTTAAAGGATGAAGATTTAAGTCTGTAGCTGCATAAAAAACATGGTTACCTTTAATAGCCGTTTGCAGCAGGGGTCTCTGTGCGTCTGAGGTTCCGCTGGTTTGTTTACTGGTATTCCCGCTGTCTCTTTGTCGGGCCACGGCTACAGCAATCCCAACTGGAGGGTGGCGCACCTCGCCCTCCGCCTCCCGGCCAAACGAGCGGGCACTGTCCGGCCGCTCCTGTTCTCTCTTCAGCTGAGGGGGCATCCTCATTGCTCCCGAACTGCCCGATCCAACTGCAACCCTTTCCCTGTCCTTATCCCTCTCCCTTTCCCGTTCTCGCTCTTTTTCCCTCTCCCTCTCAGCATCCATCCCAATGCTAGCCAGACCCCCGAAAGCCCCACGCCCGTCTACAATGTGCCTGGAGGACGCGGGTCCTTCAGCAGCAAAGTTTCCGCTGTATTTAATCAGACTCTGCATGGCTGAAACCTCGGTGGAGTCCCCTCCACCTCGTTCTCTATCAGCGGACGCTCCCACCAGTGAGCCCCCGGGTCTGTAGAGACCCGACGGGGCCAGATAGCGCCTCTGACTCCCCTCCTCATCTGTGCGCCCGTGTCCGTGTTGTGTTTGGGGGGAGTGACTGTGGGAGGATTGTGAGCTGCTTGGTCGATGGGACGTGTGAGGAGAACTGGACTTTTGTGTGTGTGCTGACTGGCTGTGGGGGGAGGAGAGTGTGTGTCCATGTTGGGCTGCAAGAGCCGCCATGTGATTTGTGGCATAGTTGGCCAACGGGCTGATGGCATTCCACTTAGGCTCCGCCCCCGCCCGCTCTATGCCTATTCGGAGATGTTTGGAGATGTCCCTGGTTTCTGGGCTGAACTGTGATTGATTTGAAGAGAAAGAAGAGTCCTGACCTCGTTTACCAAAGGAACCATTGGAGCAGATGACAGAACCTTCCTCTCTTTGATTGCTTAAATCGCCAGACTGGGAAAGCCGCGGATGCTCCCTGAGGGTTTTCTCATGAAACCTGTAGCTGTCTTTCTCTCTGTCTCTGTCTCTGTCCAGCTCTCTGTCTCTCTCTCGCTCCCGGTCTCTGTCTCTGTGTTTGTCCGTGTGTTTGTTGTCTCGGGCCTGTGAGGCGATCTGGATGGGCCCGGCCCGCTCGTCGTAAACCTCCACAGAAGGCACATATGTAGGTGCGCTGACTCGCTGCTCTCTGATAGACTCTCTGGGTGTGGAGAGGTGGGGAAGACCAGCGGTGGATGGCTGGAGAGCAGGAGGAAGGACGTAGGAGATGTGAAGGGTCCCAGCTGACGTGGCCACAGACTCGTTCCGCCTCTGTCGGTCTGAGTTGGAGTTATTTGAATTAGCATTAGAGTTATGACTGTGGTGGGGTCGAGAGCCGCTGCCCTCCTCTTCCCGACCCCCTCTGTCCGTTTCTGGTCCATGAAACCTCTCCCCGCCTCCTCCCCCACCAGGAGGAAAAGAAGGCTGCTGAGGCGACAGTCTGGACCTGGACTCTGCTGTGGATGAATGGGAGTGTGACTTTTGCTGGTGAGAATGGAAGGACCAACCGTCCCTGTCTCTTTCCGTGTCCCGGTCCTTGTCTTTCTCCCGTTCCCGCTCTCTTCCCACCCTGCGGTCCTCCTCGTTCCTCCCGTCCTGCGTCAGGTCCACCACACTGTGCGGCCGCGACTCCTCCCGCAACCGCTCCCGCTCCCTTTCCCTCTCCCCCCGATACGACCGGTCCCTACCCCCATCCCGGGACATCCTCTGAGGGGGTGTGGAGCTGGATGGGGTGGTAGACGAAGCAGATGGGGGGTGGAGAGGCGACTGATTCAAAGAGGATGACAGGAAGTATCCCTCTGAAACAAACACAAACAAACCATTTACAAACTGTTGAAGCACATCATGCAGATTGAGAGAAAACAACACATTGCAGCGGGCGGAGGCAAAATTGAATATTACAATGACCCCCCCCCACACACACACACACACACACACACACCGTCACACAGCTGTATCTGGGACAGCCAACTTAATCTAGTTTCATAATGAAAAGGCTCAACAAAAAACAGGTTTACCTCGACTGACATACGAGGTGATAGCTGAGGATTTATATGCCAACTTCTACCATTTGTCTCCATGATTGTTGTTAGTGACAGCGACTGACCTTTATGGGAGTCATAGAGAGGGTGCTGGGGGAGCGAGGGTGGATCCAGGTGGCCCAGGGACAGGTAGGGGCTGGAGTACAGGCTGCTCGGGAGAGGAGGGTAGCCTGGAGACACATTATATAGCAATTTATAGAAATATTAACATAATTACCACAGTTTCTTTTTCTTACTGCTAAGATTTAACACCACTACTATCAATTAATCAGCTTTGTTGCAATTATTCTGATCATCCATTCATCATTTCAGTCATTTTTCAAGCTAAAGCAAGATGTGAAGATGACTGACTGGTGTCTTTTCTACAATTTTTGACTATTCATGAAGCAGCTATAATCAGAAGTGAAGACTCATCCTCACATCCGTCTCATTATAGGACACTGTGTGAGATAAAAGAGTTGAGGCTGGATTTCAGATCATTGCATCATTCTGTAAAGTAGCATCCTTATCTAATGAAATGAATACAATCTGATCAAACAGTCCTAGGAAATCTTCCATTATGAAACTTGCACTGTTAGGAGTTGGCCTGTTTTTGTTCCGTCTCAGAGATCCAGGTTTCAGATGTTTAAAGTGTCTTTGCATAAATATCTTAGTTGGCCATGTAGCGTGGTCCAGAAATTATTAGCTTCTGTTGTCAATCCAGATCTGGATCCAGGATTGCCCTGTGCAGAGAATCTGGTCCAGACTTTTTTTATATATATTTGTTTTTTTTTAAAGCTGCCACTCACACACATTTCTGACTACACAGAGGATAGAATTCAGGAGTGAACGTTGCCAATTCACACTCTCGTGTGTTTTTTCCTATGGAACGTGTCCGAAAATGTAAATCTGAAAAAAAAGTATATGTGTGAAAATGTCTTTTTCTAAATAGACCACTTGCTTACATAAAAAGCTCGAAGTCTCCAACAGCACATGGCGACCAAAACTTTTGCCAAGCCAGAACTAAGAAAAACCAGAAGACACTCGCTTTTTAAGTGATGGAAGTAAAATAGAAATAAGACAAATGATTGGTTCGTTATCAAATAAGCTGCTAATTCATTGCTCCAATAAGATTTTGGCAAATTGAAAATTTTGACTTAATTTTCTTTCTAAATGTCTTACAGTCGACCTCATGTCACCTGCAAGTGTTCATAAATCCTGCTGGGGTGTTGAGCCAGAGTCTGCCCGCCAGCCAGCTGCTGCTCTCAGAGACCAGATCTTATTATAGACCACTAGTTTCCAAACTTTTTCTGGCAAGGTCCCCCCCCACCCCCCCCAACAGACAGAGCCTCTATCCTCTCTTTTCATTCTAACTCTCCCAGTCTCTCTCCACTGTCTTC
>JAOXYM010000022.1:2354901-2385823 GCA_028567055.1 Leptatherina wallacei
ATAATGTTGTTAAATGTAGTTAACCTGAGTAAAATAATCCTACATGTTTAAAAAGAAAAAAAAAGGAAACTCAAAAGAATCACAAAGACTGCTAACGGAGTTATTTACATGTTATCAGTGTAGGAACACGACAAACTTTCCCACGCTGTGTGCAAGCTGGTTTTAAAACTACAGGCAGATATCAGAGGTACCGGCCATTTCTGGGCCTCCATGGCCCAGAAATGTACAAAAGGAGCAGATTTTTTATTCATGTCACTACACATTCTGCATTTCACCTGAATGTCCTGAGAGGAATATTATTAGGCTTATGTAATGGAACGAGCAGAGACTCAACACACAGGCAAACATGCAGTGTGTGTGTGTGTGTGTGTGTGTGTGTGTGTGTGTGTGTGTGTGTGTGTGCGTGACCTTTGTGTGCTGGAGGCTGTTGTTTGCGTTAAAGGGAGGGTTCTGGCAGAGTGAATGACTTAGCTAATGCTTTGGGTATTTCTACATGCCACGGCATGCTTGTTCTCACAGACGCACACAAACACATACCGTCCTATCACTCTCATGTTTGACAGCTGTGTGTGAGTGCTGCATGTGTGTGTACGTGTGTCATTTGTCTGTCTGACAGGTTTATTGTAGCAGGGCAGCAGTGTCCTGTGCATTCTCTTAAGGAGGCTGTTTTCTCTCCTGGAGGATTCAATTAATCTGAGCGGGGACATGTCCGAGCCTCATCCTTACACACACACACACACACACACACACACACACAGGTCTTTGTCTTGAATACACATAAGCACACACTCATCACATTAATTTAAACAGAAACACTAACCAAGCACTACAGAAGACAAACTGGTACGGATATCGCTGGCCTGCCCTGGAAGCTGCATGAATTATTACACCTTTGCATCCCGTGTGAGTGTGTGTGTGTGTGTAAAATGAGAAAAAAAACGAAGGGTTACCACATTTATCTAACAGTGTATGAATGTGTTGTGGTCGGGATAAATCTCTTACTTTATCTCTGCACAGTCCCAGGGGGAAATCCCAGCCGTAACTGCACTAAGCACGATCACATGCTCCTACATACACAAGACCTCAATCCTCTCCATCTGCAGCCATACATACGCACACACGTACACACAGAACAGCAAGCTCAGCTCTTAACCTTCGAAAAGACAAAACGCTGCTTTCCACCGTGGAGAATGTGCCCGTTTAGTTTTCCTTCCCCATTTGTCTCAAGCCGTTTTCATCTGCTTCTATTGACCTTCCGTCCCCACACGCGTCTCATTCCCGTCTCCCGCAACTCCCAGAGAAGGGATGCTGCCGCCAGGGACATTTTTTGTCTCATTCAACATGCACTTGTTCCACACTGTTGTCTGATACTTCATAGGTTCTTCTAGAACGTTAAATAGTTATCCACAAGAGTGTTTCCAACTTGCATCCAGTGTATGCAGAAAGAATGAAAAAGAAATAGTTAACTGGTCAAAAATCCAAGAAAAGAGATGCATGATCATTCTAGACTGTGAAACAATCTTTAGGAGATTCTGTACACTGGTACCTTCTGATCTCAACACCAGAGCGCATCATTTTGAATTCTTGATGCATGAAATTTTCTGCTGCTACTGCAACATTTTAGTTTGGGGAAATAAGAAAAAGCATCCCTGGCCTGGTCTCTCCTCTGTGCATTTATATTTCAGCAGGTCCTTCCGCTGCTGCTCTCAGATGAAATAGGGAGCGAAGCGAAGTGAAGAAGGAGGACCGATGGCCTCAATCTGGTGATGGAAACACCGGCAGACCTCGAGTAGACATCGGACCTTTCGCTTCCATAAACACGGACTATTCCTAATCCTCGTTTAGATATAACCCATGTGAGTGGAGAGGAGTAGGCGCTGCAAACATTTCCTGATGAAAAACACCACCTTCACAGCTCCGTGCCTTTTTAGCTACACAGAGCGCCGGCAGCACAAATGTCAACAAAACATTTGCAGCACGACGATGCGTTTAAACCAAATCGAGCTGCCTCACATGAACGGTGAAAATGAGGGAGACGCTCCACTTCATTAAGGCCGCTGGAAATCTTATTCCAACTGAAAAACAATTAGCAAAATCAGGCAGACTCCTGGGAAATAAGAGTCAACTAGCAGCTATAAACAGACAACAAGAGCTTCTAACAAGATTTCAGCCAAAAACAACTATGCTGGAAAAAAAAAAGAGAAAAATATATTGAATTCATGTAAACAAAAGCAGCAGCAAAGCTGTCTGAGCTCCTTTGATTGCACAGCAGGTCCTTGAGCACTGGATTCATCCCGTTTAATTGCAATTAAACTGGCACATTATGAGCATTTGCAATTACTGGGTAATTATTATGTAATAAGGCTGCATAGTGGTATTACAAACATGGGACCGAGATCTCAAATCGGTTTTGGTTAATGTGATGTGTGGGGATTGAAAATTGAAGAGCGCCATAAAGCTAAATGACCTGTATCGTACAGTGGTCTGTTTGAGTGAGTGCAGGCTGGGAGTGTGAGAGAGTGAGAAGGTCAGTGTGTGGGCAGAATAAAATGTATCCCGCTTTAAAGGGTGTGTTTCAACTACCGATCTGGGCTAGAACAGTGGTTGGGTCAATTCAACTTCACAGCCCCCCCCCCCCCCTCTCCCAGTCATGGTTCAAGTTTGTTCCATACCACAAGCAGTTTTCAGCTCATTTCAGAGCCACAGGAGGAGGAGGAGGAGAGGGGGAGGGCATCACATCACCCAAGCTGAAGCATCCTGCTGCAGCAAACATAACAGAAATAGTATTTGTGTTGCTCTCTGTAAATCTGATATTTCATGGTCACTGGGAGCTGCAAAAAATCTGTTGAAGTGACTGCAATAAACTGCACTCTGCTACATCTCTTTGCCACAATGCACCTATCAATCATCCTCGCACCCCCCCCCCCCCCCCCCCCCCCCCTGCTGCGAGCTGATTTAATTTCTGACATCTTTTCATGTCTGCGTGTGAGTTTGAGTGTGCGGGCTTTTGTCGGTATGTCAAATTAACGCTGCATCAGAGCCCTGCCCTGCAAACGTTGCCTCCTATACCACCCCAAATACACCACTGAACCCACACTCAAAATAAGATATGGGGGGGGGGGCAAACGCATCTGTAAGTGGAATATTATTATCTTTGTGGTTTACCTCTGAGAGGAACCAGAGAAAATGTAATTGTATCTGCAGCTATGACTTCATATAGGGAGGTAACTTGATGAAAGCATATGTCAGACTTTCCATAAGACACAGCAGATCATTCCTACTCACAGAACATGTGTTTTCATGAGTGAACTAACTTCCTTTGCGACTGACCACATAACTACTTGCAAACATCCACTCTTTCCCCCTCTTTTCTTTAAAACAACTGTTTTCAATGCTTCATTTGATGCAGGTAGTGAAAGTAAAGAGGAAAATCACCAGCTCAGCAGGGGACGACAGATACTGTAGATGATCTACTGACTACAGGATACATACAAGCACACACCTACAAGATGCTGGTTTGCACTTTGCACCTAAGGAGTGCTAACACACACAAATACACACTCTCGCTCCTTTACAGAGATTCCCCTCCTGTGTGCTGGAAGCAGCAGTGAGGAGTGTCCAACTAGTACACATCCATTAAAAAAAAAAGGGGGGGGGGGACATCAACCATTTGACAAATATTCCAGCAGAGTGGTTTTTACTCCAAATACAGAACCACCGTCGTTCTTCTCTCACACAAACACTCCAGCAAATTCTCTCAGCAGGGTAAACAGTGCTCTGTCATCCCTCTAAGGTCACAACTTCACCATTCACACTTTGGCATACATAGACACACACGCACGCACGCACAGGCTAAACACGGACTGCATTTGCTCTCACAGCAGTGACGGTGTAATGGTCCACATACAATCAAAGACCACTGCCGCCAGACCCGCACACTGCTGCAGTAAACACCTACACCATCACCAAAGGCTCAGAACAGTCAAACCCGGACGGTGTTGTGTTGGAAATCGCCAAGTAATTTTCCGCAAACGGGTTGCACGTTGCAAAAGAGAGTGATCTGATAGCATCTGAAACTTGTCACAGCTTCATTAGCTACAGATATTCAACCAGAGAAAAATCAACATCTCAACCATGCAGGCATCTAAAGATGTGACCGCACATGGACACAAACTGTGCGCATTTTTTCTTCTTCTGCATTTAAGTTAATATTTAATCATTTCAAGGCTGCGCTCGTGAAACAACTCGCATAAAATAATCTGCCAGTCAAACATCGGGCACTTACTGTGGTGTGGATGTAGGTTAATGGCCGATGGCAAAAATTTCCCGGAGTGGAGAGGCGGCGGATGGCTCGCGCCCAAGTGGCCGGGCGAGGGAGGCATCCTCCCGGCTGCTGCTGCCGCGGCTGCCGCTGCTCCGAGTCGGTGAGACTCCATCGCGAGCCCCGCCAACAACGGAGGTGGTACGTGGACGGATCGGGGAGGACCGAAATCTCTGCCATCCATTATCCACAGAGGGGAAAGTTGTTAAAAAGAAATTGTCCGTTCGGATATAGGTCCGAAAAAGAAGCCAATTCTGGCTATAATAATGTCTTTAGTTTCCCAGGCGAGTCGGACTCCTTTTCAGCCATACTGCTGACCTATAAAATACAAGAAAACATCACTTGATACACAATTCAATAACATACAGCGTCCGAACAAACTGTTGGAAACCGATAGTTTTAGGATTTCTCTCGTTTTTCGACGAAAAGGCGGCCCATACGTGCAATGACGCAGTTTGGGAAAAAAAACACTTCATAAACTAAATACAGAATATTAGCTGCTCTGAAGTAAAAACCACACGAGTTGCCCTCGTTGTATCCTAAATGCAGACCTTAATGCGGATTTAACTTATATTTATAATTTCATGATGTGATGTTTGAGCGGCTCTCACACACACACACCCACCCCCCCACTGCACACCGAGCAGGCAGTCGCTCCCGGAGCTCCTCTTCCCAGAGAAACAAGCAGGGAGAGGAGCGGCCAGCTCGCTGTGCGACCGCCATGAAAACATCCCTCCAGACCAGGCGATGGAAACGCTGAACGTCCGATTTTAATGACCTATTCTTTCTTTTTCCGATTACCCAGCTGTTTTTCTAAAACAGTAAACCGTGCAAGCCTATACACGACAGACCAGAGCAGCCGTGTAAACCAATACACCATAAATACTAGAGGCGCATCAAATATAAATTTCAAACGGGTTAAAAATAAATAAGGTTGCAAAAGACCTGCATCATTAATCAGCGGGGCTAGCGGTGTTTTGTTGCTCACAGATGCGTATTTAGTATGGGCTACTTCGCCATTTGGACATGGGTGCTGCCCAGGAAAAGAAACCCGAAGCAAAACACTTAAAAACCACGACATCAGTCGATCTCCACATAAATGGTTTAAAGCGTTTAGACTAAAGTCTGAAGCAGTATTAATGTAGAAAAAGTGTTTTACATCACAACATCGGAGGATAATCCGTTTTATTCAATATGAAGCCGAAGCAACTAAATGCTTTGAATCGGTAAAAGCTCACATTTTCGACAGCTTAGATTAAATAGATCTTTGCAGCCGTGTTTATGCGTGTGTTACGTAACATAATATAAATAAAAAGAAGGAATAAAAGTTAAGGAGCACAATCATAAACAACTGCAACTTCCACCGAGGTAGCGAGGAGATAGAAAAATGGCATCTTTTGGGATCCATAGCCATCTTTAACACTTCGGTCAGAATTTGCCTGATCATAATTTAAGCAAGATATTAATTAAAAAGTTTAAAAAATAAACAAAAAAAAAAGGGGGGGGGGAAACAAGAGTACAGTCATGATAACCTTCAAAGGCTGCAAGAAAACACAACACAGTGACTCGTGATATCCAGGCGGGCGGGATCCGAAGAAGGGCTCGTTCAGAAAACACAATAAACCCTTTTTTTTTTTTTTTTCAAAAACACTGTAGACAGAAATGTTGCCATTAAGCCCTCTGAAACCCCCAGGCAGAAAGGTAGGTATAGCTTCGTATTGGGCTCGCTAGAGATCCCTGCGGCTCGGCTGCGGAGCTCCGCATTTCAGCCACGTTTCAAACTTTTCACGGTTCCATTAAACACACGCAAAAACTTTCACAGAGGAAACGTCTCGAAACAGTTTTCCCCCCTTCATACCGAAAACATCTCCCGAAAAATTCCAACATGTCAGAGCGAATAACCCTCCGCGCCCTTTTTACAAGCTTTTCTATCTCAAATTAGGTTTTAAAATAGCGATATCATGGACATTTTTAGCTGAAAATAGAAAAAGGCAAAGAAAAGAAAATATGCCGCCCGCTTACTTTAAAGGAGAGAAATGTCGGGGAAGGAGCTAAAAAAAATATGCCTATGTCTCACAAAATCCGTCCAGGTTGCTGGGAAAACTGGAGTAGTCCATTTCAGGCTAGTCCGAAGGTAAACTGGGGGATAACGAGGGGGAAGGTGGGTGGGGGGGGGGTGGGGGGGGAGAAAAGCCCCTGACGCGTCCTCCTCAGCAATGAAACACAGCATTGTTTTACAAGCCCCGCCCATCTCCTTCAATACCACCCAACCCTGGAGCTTTTAAACAGCTCCAGTGTGATTGGCTGAAACAAGTGTCAATCAAAGTCCCCGGTGTATTAACAAAAAAAAATACTCTGGCCACTCGCCAACACTATAAAACCAATTATGGAGCAAGGATGTTGAGCAGTTTCAAGGTCCCCTCTCCCTTCAAGACTGAGTGATCAAAACAAGCAGAGGGGTTCAATTTTTTAAGGACTTGTGCGTGTGTCTGTGTGTGTGTGTGTGTGTGTGTGTTTGCTTGTTTTTATGCATGTATGTAAATTTGTGAAGGGGGGGGGTAATTTTAAGGTGATAGCCCCACTCATTTCCATTTCCATGCTGATTATAATTAACGCTTGTAGTTTGCAGAAAGGGTTTGAGGAATGTATGGAGGGCATTGTGACCCCTCAAAACATCTCTCCACAGTTCCTTAACATGGACCTCAGTTCACTCTTTCTCACTAGGTACCGGTGAATAATAATTAACTTGAACACTAATTTACTTTCTCTTAGGTAAGACACCCTCTTTCTCGAGGGAAGAACATGCGACGAAGAGCTTAAAAGGAAAACTAAGCATAAAGATTACAGTTTCTTGAGGGCATTAAAGTTTAGTGGGTTATTTTTCCCTTAGATAGGTTCAAAACAAACAACAGTAAGCTACTTATAGCTTACAGTCTATATAAAAGAACATGTCTTAGTTCAATGTTTAGGACCCAGGTGGCTGATAATTTATTACTTTAAACCAGGTGTGTTCAAACACCCGCTCGGTCATTCCAACTATACTCCGCCACAAAGCGCTGTGCTGCGTCTCCAGCCCGATTTCAGTGGTCAAAATCCTCTTATACGTCAGTCAAATCACCCAGGGTTGAGTTGAGACATGTCATTCTTATCACCTTCATAATGCCTGTCTTTTTTTTTAAGCACTGACTTAAATACATCTATGACCGGAGAATAATAATGCCACGCTTTCGGTATGCAAATAAGCTGTAAGTGAATGAACGCTGGGTGTCTCCTCGGTCCGGATCCAAGTCTGAGAGGGGACAAAAACACCCGCACATTTGCATCAGAAGGGGAGGGGAAAAAAGTGCCGTTGTCTACTCATTTAGTACCATTATGTTAAAATTCAGAATACGGCGTCATGTGGGGGGTGAGGAAAGGTGGTGGTGGAGGGGGGGATTGTTCAGCCTTTGGTGTCGAGTGGGGTTTCTTAAAATCCTCCCACATGACCTCTTGTTCCTCCTCGCGCACTAGCACAGTTATACTGGCGGTTTTTTATTATGCCTAACTTTGCCGTGAAGTACACCACTCCACGTTACATAGTTGCAAAAATGTTGATTTAAAAGAAAAAAAATCATAGTCGGTTTCAAGTTGCCCATGGTGCCCCCTCCACTCCAACCAGCCCCTCCTCCTTGAAGTGTGTCGGTTTCAAGGCGACCCTCCGCTAAGGGAGAGGAAGCGCCTCAACAGAGACCAAAACGTTGACGGAGAGGAGGGAGAGGGAGCTATGGAGGCGCCTCCGAAACGACCGCTACGGACACTTTCTCACGACAGAAACCTGAAAATACAACCTGCTTTGGGGTTCCTGGGCGTTTCGACGCGCTTTGGTTTATTTGTTTATTCATTCCCCCCCCCCACCCAAATTGGATCACAATACCGACCTGAGGAAAAATAAAGAACCCGCTCGGCCACAGCTCTCTTCTCGCTGACCCGTCAGCTAGCAGCCCCCTGTCACCTTTGACGAGACCCGGGGAGGGAATTACCAGACGGAGATCAGAGTGATGTCCCGGACAGTCCGAGGGGACCAAGCGGGGCTTTGTTCTCCAAATCGCTCCGACTGGGAATCCAGACAATGCCTTCAAATTAGGGCCCTATTGTTGCTCTCTTTTCACCCCTGCGAGAGAGGGAGGCAGGTTTCATCTTCCCTTTGTTTTTCTTTTAGTGGGGGGGGCTATCTACACTTTGAGGTAGGGTTTAGTTGTAGGCATAAGGGTGGGAATTATAGCAATGTTACATTCACACAAGATGACACACAGGCCTATTTGTATGTCAAGCAAACAGTTTGACATGTTTTGGAAAATATAGTCTATTCTGTCTCATTGCGTCCATAAAACTGTTTAGCCGGATAACCCAATAAAGGCTCATTCAAAAGCCCACATTGCATAACCCCAGACAACAATTACCCATGTGTGAGTTCACTTCTACGCCTTTCAATTCATGGCGCATAAATATAGATAGCACGACGCTCGGGGCGCATTCCTTTAGGCATTTCTTCGTGTTTGAACCATTTCAAATTTGTCACTTACTGTATTTAAATGGCACGCGGAAAGGTTACAGTCTGGTTAAAGTACAACTCTGATAGCCTCTCAGCGAAGTGTTTATAAATAACACCTAGAATAATTGTAGTAGGCTAATGACGCCTGGTCTGGTCAGGAGCCATTTGTTAGATTGTTCTGTGATTCTACAGTTTATACCACGATTAGACTCTTTGAGGAAAGTTAATGACCCCAGTGTGCCTTCTGCGAGTGGTTATAATGGAAAAAGTACTTAAAACCATGTCCTAAAACACATCTGAGTCTGTATTAATCCCCAAACATTTCCCCCACATCACCTTAAATCTCCAGATTAAGAACATTTGTTATGTTTGACTCCTTTTCCTGTCTCTAATCTTTACCTGAACACTAATATCTCGCTTCAGTTTTAGCTGTATTCTTTCTTTCTTTTTTTTGGGGGGGGGGGGGGGGGGGGGGGGTAACTGTGTCCTATCAGCTGATGGATCAGGTAAATGATTTGATTTGGCAGACAGAATATCGTATTTACCTCCAGGCTTCTGGATGCATTGACCCATGAGGGAGAGAGAGCAAGAAGACAGCATTAATTAATTCAGTCCTTTCTGGAGAGGAAAAAAAAGATATATAACAGAAAAATGTCCTATTGCATAAGTGCTCACCTTTCAGTATGGTTCATGTATCCGTTCCCCTGTTGAACATATTTACATATTAAACATTGCATAATATTTTATAGTGTCAGTCGGACTAATAGGAAAAAGACCTTATTCTCTTGCCTTCACACACACATTCATAGGAGAGAGTGCCTACATGCCCACAGGACTAAATTATTCATCATACCATTTCTCATGCTCCACACAAGCATTTTACTGTCACTGACATGACACTACATCAAATATACTGACATTTATATGCTAAAAAATAAAGAAAAAAAACAACTGCAGAGTCATTTTCTCAGATGGGTTCACAGAAAGGCAGAACACACATATGGAATAAGCATATAACTGAGTCTGATATGGTCGACAACCCCCACTTGAGGCACACATAAATGTAGACACAGCTCTCAAGGGGTACCTGCCAATCATCTGACAGTGCCTCACAGCGTTTTATGATGGACCACTTGTGAGGTTGAGAGAGGGGGGGGGGGGGTAGCTGGTTACAGACACACCACCCCGGGAAAGAAAGCAACTGCATGCAAAATATTTTGTCATAGTGTACAATTTTGATAAAATTAGCTATTTCTTTTAATGTTTTTTATGTCTTATGTTTATTTTATTGCTTTTTAAAAAAAAACTCAAACAGTGCAGCAGCTGCAACAAATAAAGACAGATTTCTACCAGCAAAGACTGTAAATTCATAAAAGGAAGTCATGAAAACGCTCATTGGAGGGGGTTGTGTCAACTGTGCATTGGGGGGTGCTCAGGCAAGCTTGCAGTGCACAATCTGCGTAATTTTGGTGCCTGTTTCTGACTCATGTGTTTAGAGCTCGAAGAAAGCTGGGCTTCTTTTTTCTTGATAAAAACCATCCTGCCTTCCCACAACTATAAAGGAACACCCTGATGCAACATCCACATCCTGCTGAGTAACAGCTCAGCTTGGATGTGTCAAAGCTATTTAAACCACAAAAAAAGTCTCCCGACCCTGACGTGCATCTTAGCAGCGTAGTTAAATATTGAGCCACATGCCCAGTTTTATGACTAGGAGTATCCCTTCTGCTGTCAGTCATTCAGAAAAAAATACATAACCTGGGCTAACTGTGCAGCGGTGGTTGTATTACCTTCAGTGAGCATGTCACTCTCTGTAGTATGAAAATAACTCAGAGGGCTGAAAAAGAGGACGTGGTGCATTTGAATATGATCTAGTATTCTATTCTGGCCTCCTTCTGTCAGCAATGGTAGCCCTCTATTTGCCTTTCACCCAGTTTATCCATCCTGGAGCTCCATCCTGTGCAGCAGCACCACCTGTTGGTGAAAGAAGAGAATGGATGGAGCTGCTCTAAAGCTGCCCTGCTGAAGTAAATGGAGGAACACAGCAAGCCTCATTTTCTGACAAATTGGCCCCCCTCTGTGTCATTTCTCAGGGGGGTGGGGGGGGGGGGGGGGGGGGGGGGGGGGGGGGCATTGTGCTGCAACAGATTTTTTTTCCTGAATCGAGTTGCAGCAATACACTGACGTCCACAAATACAGAATAAAATGAGATACAGTGAGCTCACTCACATTGTGCAACACACACACACACAAACACACACACACACACACACACACACACACACACACACATGCCAAACACTTGCTTCCCTGGCGGTGGGTGTTTTGCTGGTGTGGCAGTAAAAGGATATCAGAGGAGAAGCCGTCTCAGCAGAACTGCAAGGGTGTGGTGTGGTGGAGGTGGTGGTGAGGGCTGCAAGGAGATGGAATAAATTACCAATATCAAACACACTTGATCCTCAATGTGTATGTGGATGCACCACCCGTCTGCATGCATATATGAATTCATATTAGTGTAAGCACTCACTTCTGTATGCGTGTGCACAGGCCCACTGTGTCCCCTCAACCAGACCTTCACTCAGCCCAGAGTGGTGCATGAAAGTGGGACGCCCTGATTAATGAAGGCAGCGTGACTTTGGTTAGCATTGGATTTGTGCTGTCATACACAGAAAAAAGATATGATGCTCAGAGCGTGAGGATGGAGCGGCTCCCTCTTATCCTCTTTCATTCCCTGTAATTTACAGATGTGGAGATCTGTTTTTGGGAAGGGCTCAGGACATATGCCTGTATGAGCGGTGGATCTTTTCCCTTTCATTCAGAGGGGGAAGCCGGCATAAAACATCTGGTGTTTATATTTGCTGCACTGAGCACATAATCCAGTCTTCTCCGTTTATCTGCGTGTATGGTACTGTCAATTATACCAGTCAAATAAAACACACACCCCCACACACACATCTAATCTGATATGACTATAATCTGAGATGGGAAAGTAAACATATTGCTCAAGCAAGTATAAACCGCACTGATTCAGATTCGGCTCTTTAGAACAGCTTTGATAGCATGCAGGAGGAAGTCATCCTATTTTCTGTAAATGAGCCTGTACTGCCATCTATCGTCCAAACAGGGCAACTACTGTCAAACTCAATCAGGTAATCGTGGATTTTCTTTTTAAAGGGAAAAAAAGCCAGAACAAAATACAAAGAACACTTCTGAGCAAACATCTCTTGATCTCAGAGGGAGAGGTGTGATCACAAAGGTTGCCTGGCAGAAATAATAATAAAATAAAATAATAGAAAAGGATTTTATGACATGAAATCTTAAGTATGTGACTATTTAGATTAGAGTTTGACCCATAAGAACACACTACCGTTATTAACTGCTCCCTGATGTTTGGAGCTGTTTTAATGCATTTTTCTAATTCTTTGAAACTGTGCATATTTAATTGTATTTAATTTAACAATTTGTAATTTGATTTACTGCATTTACTAAAACTTAATGTAAGTTTTATTGTTGCCTATTGGTCCAGGTCCTCATTACAGATAAGAATTGGTTCTCAATTGACTTGTCTGGTTAAATGAAAGTTAACTAATCACTTTTTCACAGTCAGCTTAAAACATTGATATTGTAGTGAACAGGCCAGAATAAACCCTGCAGCACAAAGCTGAAGAGAAGACTGAAGTGATGGTTCTGCTCTGGTGAAATGGTGTCAATCTGCTTAGTTTTGACAACTTGGCTGTAATAGTTGTGTAATAGAAATGACTGGTCAGGCTGTTTAAAGGGTAAAAAATCAGCACATGAAAGTCTGAATGAAAGCTCGTTTTTTCAGAACATTGCACAAAGAAATATTAACTTTACATTTGCCTCAGGATTATTACTCACATGCAAGGTTATGCAGCACCGAGGTACAGAGCTGCTGCAGGTTTTGGCGAGCAGTCCTTTGCAACTCCAGTTACAAGTTTTAACATTACAATCCAGAATAGCTTGAGGACAGAAGTCAGCAGACACTGCAGCCATCTGGTTTAAAACCACTGCCTTCACTCAAATCAGGAAGCAAGTGACACTTCAATTTGAACTCTAGTTTCTAATTGAATTACTGTAATCAACTAGAACTAAGCTAAAAGTTAAACATTTATGTTTACATCAATCTCTTCTTTTTCCAGGATCCTCTTTAAATGCCTTCAGACTGATTTAGGGAACAACTTTAACTGCGATCTAACATGCATCACCCATCAAAAAAGTTACTCCTGAGATGGGAGAATGTTTCAAGGTAGCCACATTACACCAGTCTTCCCTCAACAAAAAGATCCTTCAGGTTGGATCAAGTTATCGACCACGTTAAAAGCTGTTCTTGCTTAACAGTGAATGTATTCATTCATGATTTAGCTGAAATATGCTTTAGTTTTCTAAAAGTAATGAAGCTGAAGGCATAAAGTATTTGAATGTTGGATAAATCATTGTACAGCTGAAATAGTCCAAGCACAACAGTGCTGGAGGAAGGTCAACTGATGGTGTTGGTTGAGCTGGGGCACAGTCCGACCATCTTGAACCAAATCCATAAAACTTAAGTCATGCAATTCAAATTTTAAGTCTGTGGTAGCATATGTAGCTGAAAGCTACAATCCAGAGCTACATTTTCATAAAGCTTGTGAAAGCATGAAATCATGTTCTGATTTTAGCATTTTAACAGCTCTGCAGAGCTAACAAGGTTAAATCAGCCTTTGTGCAGCCCCTGAATTTTTCTAGAAGAAAAACCATGAGGCAACAAAATTAGTTTTTCCACTGAGCACCAGGAACACTACAATGTGCCATTCATCCTAGTTTAAAACCGTTTAAGTGGGTATTAAAGAATTTTGTTTTGCTCAGAACAGATTTGAGCTTTAATGGAAGCAAAAGGAGACTCACTGAGAACTGTGGCTCAAAATCTGCATGTCACAGCTGTTGGCAGCAGAATTGGCATAAAGCCAGAGAACTGCATTTAAAGTCATTTTTAGCAGGAAAAAAAAAAAAAAAAAAAAAAAAAAACTAGTTTTAATATCACTAAAAACTGCTTAACAGAGTCACACAATGACAGCCAAGACATGTCGGAACACATGTGCACTTTATTGGGATTGTTTAGTCAGTGTACAGGTTGGCCCCACTGGTCTGGCACCCTTTGTTACCCCGTCATTTCAAGACCCGTGCCCCACCACCCAGGGATGAAACCTCCAACATGGGGAAGGTCACAGTTGGGTTTTTGCATAACAAAAACAGAAAAAAAATTAAACAGGACCAAGATATTTTTTAAGGCTGAAAGTACAAAAAACCCAGACATAATTTACATACAAGCGATACTACAACCATGTTTAAGTATGCGCCAACCACTGGGCAGCCTTCACAGAGGCAAATACGTGTCTGAACAATGCAGTAACATTTGGAATCATGTGTCTGAACAATGCAGTTAACAAACATTTGGAATGACTCAAAGAAAAAACAAAATGTACATTTTTTTTTTATTTATTTCCCCCAGATGCAACTGCAGAACCCTGGGGTGTTTATATCTAGCCAAAAACATTACCATCTCCTTCATCGTTCCAGTTTTTTTAAATCCTGAGTCAAGCGCCAAAAATAACTGAAGCCATGCCAATGAGTTGGTCATCTAGGCTCTGCGCCTGAGTGTGTATGAGAAATGTGTGGTGTGGTTGTTTAGCACAGAGCTGAAGTTGTTGGGCGTTTGGTTGGGGGGGAGGAACAGTCTGTTTAGAAGCATTTGCGGTGGACGATGGAGGGGCCAGACTCATCGTACTCCTGCTTGCTGATCCACATCTGCTGGAAGGTGGACAGGGAGGCCAGGATGGAGCCTCCGATCCAGACAGAGTATTTACGCTCTGGTGGGGCAATGATCTGTAGGAACACAAGGCAAGAGTTAAACCAAAGCTACTTTTATAAGTGTGTTCGTGTGAGCAGCAACTGGTCTGCATCAGAGCAAGTAGACTCACCTTGATCTTCATGGTTGATGGGGCCAGGGCTGTGATCTCCTTCTGCATCCTGTCAGCGATGCCAGGGTACATGGTGGTACCTCCAGACAGCACAGTGTTGGCATACAGGTCCTTACGGATGTCGACATCACACTTCATGATGCTGTTGTAGGTGGTCTCGTGGATTCCGCAGGATTCCATACCTGAGAACAGATAAACACTTGTCAGCATGTGGTGTGGACAACGCAAAGTTTCACCTTGTGTTTAGTGTGACATTAATGTTGAGTATGAAGTATGGGAACATACCAAGGAAGGAAGGCTGGAAGAGGGCCTCTGGGCAACGGAACCTCTCATTGCCAATGGTGATGACCTGTCCGTCAGGCAGCTCGTAGCTCTTCTCCAGGGAGGAGGAAGAGGCAGCAGTGCCCATCTCCTGCTCGAAGTCCAGGGCAACATAGCACAGCTTCTCCTTGATGTCACGCACAATTTCCCTCTCGGCTGTGGTGGTGAAGGAATAGCCACGCTCTGTCAGGATCTTCATGAGGTAGTCTGTGAGGTCGCGGCCAGCCAAATCCAGACGCAGGATGGCGTGGGGCAGGGCGTAACCCTCGTAGATGGGCACTGTGTGGGTCACACCATCACCGGAGTCCATGACGATACCAGTGGTACGACCAGAGGCATACAGGGACAGCACAGCCTGGATGGCAACGTACATGGCGGGGGTGTTGAAGGTCTCAAACATGATCTGTAAGGAGAAGACAAAAGAAAATAAAGTTAGCATTTTCAAAACCAAACTGCCTAAATTGTGGCCACTGCACTCACTACATGCATTAGAGTGAGGCTCAGACTAGAGTTAGTGGAAAAAAAGTGCAGAATATAAACATTCCTTCACACTTGTGCATGTCAAATCTATAAAGTGCTGATTTGCCAACGCTTCTAAACTTTAAACACAAGTGCAGATTATAAGCACACAGTCAAGAGACCTGTTGATGACAGATCATCTGATAGGAGAGAAGTCCTGGAGAAGAGGGGGAGGAATGAGGAAGTAAGAATGGAGAAGGAAACTGGAAGTGAAAGCAACTTCTAACTGGAAAAAAAAAAAAAAAAACATAAAAAATTGTTCAAGTAGTAAGAATGTGCACCTGGGTCATCTTCTCCCTGTTGGCTTTGGGGTTCAGAGGGGCCTCTGTGAGCAGGACAGGGTGCTCCTCAGGTGCAACTCTCAGCTCGTTGTAGAAGGTGTGATGCCAGATCTTCTCCATGTCATCCCAGTTGGTCACAATACCGTGCTCGATGGGGTACTTCAGGGTCAGGATACCCCTCTTGCTCTGGGCTTCATCACCTACGTAGCTGTCCTTCTGGCCCATACCCACCATCACGCCCTATAGACAAGATTAAAGACAGAACTGTACGATTAAACAATGAAACATTGAGGGATTACAACTAAATACTGCATCTCATTGCTCATGTTAAGTTAAAGCCTTAGCTTCATTTAAAAAAAAAAATATTGATAGTGTTCAGCTGAAGCCATTTTAGCAGGCTAGAAGCAATTTAAAAACCAAATAATTTGAAATGCATTAAAATCTAAAATTAAAAAAAAGAAATTTATTCTATGGTCATTACAAACCTGATGCCTGGGGCGACCAACGATGGAGGGGAAGACAGCACGAGGGGCGTCGTCTCCAGCAAATCCGGCTTTGCACATACCGGATCCGTTGTCAACAACCAGTGCGGCGATTTCATCTTCCATGGCTGAACTGTTTAACAAAAAAAGAAGCAAAAAATGCGTGTCAAGTCACATCCACCCATGTGCAGCTGCGCTACAGTCAGTCTCACTTCCTGTCATCTAGCAGCAGCAGTACGTGGAATTTGCCGCTGGGTGGAGCTAGAGTCACACATTCCGACCAAGCCAGACAAAAGGAAGTGGTGCTGCATTCTGTTGTTACCATATAAGGACATGGTTCGGTTTTGAGCAGCTTTGCGGCTACCGGCGCTGTGGCGCGCGGCCAGAGTACAGCAAGAAAAAGGAACATTCGACATTATCAGACCCGGCGCCGCGAGACCACTCCCTCTGGTTCACTACAGTTTAACTTCCCCCTGCCCCCTCCCATTGTTGCTCAATACCCATCAGAAATCTTTGCTTAAAACATCACTGCGTCATATTATCGACCAAGTCACTCAGGCCGTCTGGAAAACCGATGTGCAGCCAACACATTTGGCATTTTCTTAGTCACTACACTTTAAGGTTTAACATTAAATAAAAAAAACAAAAAGCTGCATAATAGCCTTTGAGTCATGAATGGCCTGAAGTCCATGACTGCACAACTTCCTGAAAGCCACGCCTTTCCCCAGCACCAAATGTAGTGTCGTCGCAATTTCATCTTTCTTCGTGTACAACTGACAGTTTAAAGCCAGACACGTTAATTCAAATCAACTGTAAAATTATTTTATTTTTTTACTAAAAAAAAAAAAAGGCCCAACATTTGTATTCAGTTCGCATAATTATTCAAATACAGCCTTTAACCACGACAAAGTAGAGTTTAAACAAACAAAGTAGTTAAAAAGGCACACAGTGAAAACTAACCGTGATCAGAGCCAGTACGAGTCTGAAGGGCGTGTTAGCTTGATAGCTATGCTAATATGCTAAAGTAGGTCACACCCCGATGCATCGTGCGCACAAAGGGAGCAGCCGGAATCCAGACAACCTCAACTTCAGTCTGAAACTACCGTGGGGATAAATTGCGAACTACCAATCCAAACTGTTCAAAGAAAAAAACGATATATCGCCTTTTTTTTAAAAGAACCATTGCTATAAAACGGCAACTATAAGCCGGTTGCACCCAAAAGCACCTGCGAAGCAGTTACATCAAATTCCCTCGTCTCCCAACCAAACTGCGACATATTGATATACAAGCAAACCAAAAATACAACTGGAGTCCAAAGACTAGGTTTAAAGTTTAAGTAGAGCTGCTTTTATTACACCTCGTGGGCTTTGCCATCTTTGCATGTAAAAATTGACACATTTCAAGCGATTGTAATTCTTAAAAAAGTATCCTCATTGTTTACTTTGTAAACAATCTAAAATTAGTACCCAGTAATTTACATTTTTTTGCCGACTTACCTTTGGGTGGGGGGGCTTTTCGCTTAAAGGGAACCGGTTTCAGGCAAATGATATCCCGCACGAGCTGTGTGTGACGGCGCTCAGAGTGAATCCGTTAGCCGTGGGCACTCCACATATATACTGCGTCAGTTGCTCTGCTGTCGCCATAAAAGGTAAACTTTCGGAGTCGCTCCTCTGATTGGTCCAGCGTCATGCATTGGAGCACGTCGCGTGCACGCTGTGGTGCACTGAGCGCTCGCGATTTCAGAGCTCGGGAGAGAGAGGGAGGCGATAATAGCGAAGGATAGGAGAAAATAAAAGGAAAAGGGATTGATGTGATGAGGTTTAGCAAGTCTAATCTGATGATTTACTGTTTATAGACAGATTCTAAATTATGTGTAGAGTTCGATAAGTGTTAAATATGTCCTCACACCTGTTTTTAAACAGATGGGCAAGTGCTTATGTGTCAAATAAAAGAGCTCAACATACAGGACTCCTCCCCGTGAAGGCTGCAAAGGCCCAAGACTTTTATCCAAAGCCTGCACTCCCTTCCAACTCCTCTGTTTGGAAGAACCAGACATTATATTTCTGACCACACTTTGGGAGGATGTGATTCTGATGTTGTCCACTTTGAAAAAAAATACATGTGAAGGCTCAGTGGGAGTCACAGGCTATCTGTCACCAGATCAAACACATGACTATCACATCCAGGACATTAAAGTTTGCTCTGTCACAGGATGGGGAATGACCATGTATTTCACATAGGCCACCTCAGTCAGACTTTATTGACACAGACCTCCAGCACAATCAATGGATCTCCTTTTAGTTTTCCCCTTTAACTATTTCTACTTCCTGGCTTACTGTATCAAAATGAGACCTGGATTGAAAGGATTTGTGTTTTTCAGATACTGATTAAAGAGAGTAATGTGACACTATCTTAAGTGTCATTCACTGAGGCTAACCTTGAGGTTGCAGGCTTCATTTCTGATTCTCTGCCCATAGAAAGGTTTCATTCTTCATTTAGATCCCAATGTGATTGTGTTTTAACCTCTGTGTTAGTTCTTTACTTTCAGCCCACTCTTCCTAGGGTGTCCCCCATCCTTTTCTCTCACTTTTTTCCCTGGAAATCTGTACAAAGTCATCAAGCATATTTATTTTGTGCTTCTGAAACATGAAAGTAACTATTAGTAAAAATGTTTGAGTGGCCATTTAAAGTTCTGTCTGTGTCCACTGACACATGAAGCAACTTCTCTTCCTCCTGAACCACTTCCACTTCCTCACCTTCAGTTGCATCAACTCTACTTTTGTTATGTTTTTTTTTGTGTGTGTCTTTTCTTCTCTTTTCTGGCTTCATTAACAAGTTGACTTTAAATGGACACACTTTCCTGAACACGTTTCGGCACATAAATCTGGATTTATATACATTCAGCGTCCCTCCTGTGGAAAACAAAACTGATAACTTCTCTCGAAAGCAACAGATTTTCATCAGCACTCCTGCTGATGTCAAAGTGAACTCCGCTTCAGATGATTACTTCATGAAAAAGGTTCTTGAGAAGGAACAATCAGAGCCTGACCTAGCTATTCCTTCATGTTGAGTCAGAGCAACACACCTATTCTAACTGGGATTTTACACATAGAAGGAAGAGCGTTTGTGGTCAAAGGTCCACTGCGACCACAGGCTTTAAATGGAATAAAACATATCAGAGGAAAAAACCTAATGGTGATGGGAATGGGGGAGGTGGGTCCAGGTGACAGTGAGTATATTTGAACAGAAGCGAGCCGAAAGGATTGTCATGTCGTGCTGATGCTGTAATTACATAAACAGGGATTGGCTGGGAAATATTTAATCCTGCCTCACGGGTGTGCCGCTAGATGTTCAAATTCATAGTGATTACATGTTTGCATATGAATGATTGAATGAATGTGTCACGGTTCCGGTTCAGCCTGCTTTAGTTTAGGTTGATGAACATTTCATGTCATGACGTGTTCTTCTTTTACTGCTGGGTAAAGAGGGAAACTAGAGTTCAGGTTTGCTGCGCTCTGGTAGTAAGTGAGATGTCTCTGGTTAAGTGGTGTGTTGTCAACACTCTTCAGTGGGAATCTCTACTTGCCAAGTGCTTGGAATACTGTCCTGGAAAGACTCCTACTCATGTATCACAACAGTGTGTTTGTGTGTTTGTCCTTAAACCCTGAGTCAGATAAATTCAAGCTCTCTAAACCTGGGCCTTGCTGCCAAGGTCCTCACTGCTTTAAATCCACCTACTCAGGATATTTCATCCAGTCAGGATTTCATACACAATCACTTGAGGTGTTGTGGATAATAACCGTTACTGTGTGTATCATAGTGGCTGTCTGAATAGACTATATGCCATGCTGGTGATTTGACTGTGAAAGCTGTAGTGAAATCACTTTGTCTGTGTATTTTTATAAAAACAAGGCCGGGGTCATTTTGTACAGTTTTTTTTACAGCCAGGCAAACTTTTAACCATCTATGATTTATTGCTTGTTTTTAACTTTATATTTTGACTTTGTGGCCTCCAATAGGGAGATAGTTCCACCTAAAATATTTCAACTGTGGTATTTTCAGTACTGTGTGCAGGTTACTTGTCTAACTGTACGACCACCAGTATCTCCATGATGGTTTATTTCCTGCATTAATTATGAGATAATCGTATGAAATGACAAAATCCACCCACCGGCAGCACCAAATATCCCCTATAAAGTTTCAAAGCTGCTCGATGTTAATATCTTTGTGGAAACAAACAAATGGCAATTTGTACTAGTCTTAATAATGCTTTTTATTTGAACCCTGAAGTCTGAATTTTTCCAAGTTACCAGGAGGAAAAATCACCCGAAACATCCCCAAAATTACATTTTGACTTTGAAAGTCAAAGGAAGACACACCATCAGTGACTTGAAAACTCAAGGTGGCCACTCATAAAAAGTGGTGATAGCTACTGTTTATTGACTCTTTTATTAGCATCAGCAAATGATGCTGATATGTTTGTGTGAAAAATAGTGATTTGTAATCAACTTGTATTGCTGATAACAGTTAGCTTGGACACAAGGCTGCTGTTTTTACAACTTACAGCTGGGTGTGGAGTCATTTCTAGGTCCAAGTTCCAGTTTCTGAAGCAAACAAGATGTTGGTTACCAGCTTTAAAAGATTAATGTACGCAGACTCTTTTTTACCTTGAGACAGAGCCATTTCCCACTGTTTCTGGGAAGCAGTGGGAAATGGCTAACTTTGGCTAAGCTAATCTTTATGCTTCCAACATGTACACTGGAAGCACAAGGGCTAAGATAAGCTAACCTACGCAATTGTTTAATATTTTTTGCTTTATAAGACCTCACCCGACACTGTTCATGAACACAAACAAGCTTATATGCCATAATGGCACTTGTGAGCACAGCTGATGGTTGTCCCACAAGTCAGCTGTCCAGCCTTGGGAAAACAGTACAACTCTAGACCATTTGTATTCAGCATCAGCCTTCATTTATGTTGGTGTAAGTAAAACAGCTGATAACACTGTTTTGCCTTTGGCCTACAGAAATCCTGGTCTACCAAGGCCATGTGAAAAAGCAATCAGTAACTAAGGGATCCTTGTAGAAAGTGTGCTTTTGTACAAGAGTGTAAGTCAACGGTCAAAGAACTTTGAATATCAGTAACAAGCCATAACCTATGCAACACTATGATGACACACGCCCTTACAAAGTCCTAGAATATATGTGAGTCTTTGAGCACATTTGTGTCTCTTCGGTTTTACTAGGAAAAACGTAAAATGCGGGTACAGACATGCATAACATCACCCGACCAGGTTTTTTTCTTATTGAAATAAGTTAACCAACAAGTTAGCCCGGAGCAACGGCTCAAAAAGAAACTAATGTTCTGTAGCGCTGCCACTCCCAGTGTTACCAGCTTCCTGTTCCTCAAATGAGAGAGATGCAGCAAGTTTCTATTTGTTATCAAACTCAGATGGCCATTATCAATCTTATACTCCCTATAGGCTACCTCTTCTTCTACTCTGTCTTTTTCCTGCTCCTTCCTTTTTCTGTCACACTTATTGGGATAATTTAATAATTAGAAAAACATGCCATTGAATGCCATTATGTGAATGTAGCTTCATGGGGGGATGGGAAGCATGAAAGCCCTGTTGCTAATCAGTGAAACTGGCCAAAGGGGGTGGGCATGAATGGGCTACTATTTCTATTATCACACACACGCTCATGAGCATGCACACACACACTTAAACATCTGCTACTTAAAGTTTTACTGGTACTAGAACGCAGCTCAATACAAAAAACATTATTTGCAATTAGCCCTGAGAGAAGTTGAGAGCTGATGTGCCAGAAGAGGGGATGGAAAGCAGTAAGACAGAGATGAGAGCTAGAGATAGCACCATTAAATGGAATCTGGGTGAAGCAAAGATGGAAATTAAAGAGAAGAGAAGAGGCATATCCTGAGAAATCCTTAATGTCATCTAGTTTTCTTTTATGGCCGGACATGTGTGTGATGTCATGGTTTAGTATAGATGGTCAGGAAACAGAAATTTGGATGAAAACAGGAGCATTTGGATGTCCTCTGTTTCTTTCTGTCCCTGCAGCCTTGTGAAAAGTGACCGGCTGACCAGTTGTTTGCCATCTGTGGCTGGTCACAGTTTCAGAGAGGGAAGCCCCATTCACCATTCAGCCTCTTTCTGCCTCCCTCCCTCCCACCTACCTCCCCTGCACTACAGCAGATAGACTGGTCGTCTGCAGCGTCATTGATCCACGGGTCACCGTGGTGACGGTCTGACTATAAGGCACAGGCCAGTTACCAGCTGTGTGAGCCTGCCAGCTGGCCAGTTTGTTCTTGGATTGGATTAGCTTTCCATTTGGAACTCAATTGTATTCCTTATGCCTATCCCCTTTTCTTGAGTCGATACACTCACACATACAAACAATTTATAAGTCAGGCCCCATTATGGCATCCTGACTAGCATTAAATGCATTTAAAGAAAAATCTTTATATAGATGAATGTGTAAAAATCTGTAATGTTAGTTCAGATAATTCCTGACAAATTATAAATTGTTGTAAGGAATTGAGGCTTAAACTGGCTTGGTGCTTCCTCTTTTTAATTTCTCACAACTTGCATTAGTATGTCGTTGGCTGCTAACATAAGCATGGAAAACAAATGTGACTTTGTTAGCACGAGTAAATGCAGAGCTTCAGTGGAGTATCAACCTGCGCTATGAAAATCATATGATTATTACAGCTAAATCTGATTAAAAGCTTCAAGTGTGTAACCCAGTTTTCAGTAATATATAATAACCACATGCACGGCTTGAGGCTGTGCATCATGAATGTTGTTTTCTTCTGTATTTCTTTGGGACAACACACAACACATACACACACTAGGCCCTCTGTCCTAGTGCTTCTTCCTCTTCCTGTACACTAACCTCACTTCCTCATGTTGCTCCTGCCTCTTATTGGCCCAAAGCAGCAGCTGATGTGCCTTTTAAGGGTTTTATTCAGGTGTCGAGCCGACCAGGGACTGATGACAGCCTCCATCACCTTCACCATTAAAGGAGAAATATCTCAACACGGCTCATAGTGGAACATACAGATACTTTGATGTGTTGACTATGCAACATGTGTGATCAGTTTGCATGAATGTTAGTTTGTGCAAAGACAGAAATGTTTGCATGATTGCACACTTTAAGAGAAGAGAACTTTGCAGATCCATATTTTAGCTTTAGATATGGGCAAAATTAGGTAAGTACGCAGTATTTACTGCTCCAGGGAAGAAGACTGACAGACTTATTTATGTCTGTATCTAATTCTATCCCCACACATGCACATACACACCTTATTCACCCCCTGGATGGTCGAAGACCCAGGGAAGCTTATCTATCCTCTACCATCTGTCTCAGCTTGGTGGGAGGATTTCTCTGCTCACATTGGCTTATTGCACATGCAGCTAGTGTCCTGATTGGCCTGTTCGAGAATTCCGAGCGTCTGACTGGCTGTAGCCATCCTCTAACTTCCTGATCTTCCTTAATACAGCTGGCGCATAGTGAGGAGAGGTCAGCCACCTACACACGCCCATGCTTTTTTTCTCTGTACTTTGTGGATTTTTTATGTAACGTTACAGCCTCCTGTGCTGTAATGAAAAATCTATTTCTTCATTCTTTTCATATCATAATGGCATTTACTTCCTGTGTGTGTCTTCAGTTTTCAGTAAATGCCAGTCAGGAGTCAGCTGCTGAGTGAAATGTTAAAAATAAGCCTGTGCAGGGGATTTTCTTTCTTTTTTTACCAGCGTGCCAAGTCATACCTCTGTCCACATCCTCCTATCAACTCTACAAATCTATCTCCTCTGCATAGTAACCATGCCCTCCCTCTGTTTTGGCTACAGAAAAAAACAACTCCATCGCAGTGCTGCAGTGTGCACCCAGTGCCCCCCGAACTGCTGAGTAAAGTTCGCAAGCGTTGCCATGCTTTGTTGTATTGTAACACCTCCTTTTTGTTGTTGTTGGTGGGTGTCGGTGTGTATATGTGTTTGTGCTGCTGGACTACATTGTTTTGGATGAAGCAGAGCTTTACATTTCTGTTTGCTGCTCTCACCCTCCTCTCACTCTGTTTGAATGAGCTGTCTGCCCTGCTCTGATTGGCTTGCAGCAGCTGCCATATAAGGGCATAGGCAAGCAGCTGAGGCAGGAAGTGGGGTAAGGAGGAAGTGGAAAGCCGGGTCTGAGAGAGAGACCGGCAGCAGAACATGCAGCCTGTAGAGGGTTTGTAAGAAACTGCCACACCTTGTCTTCAGTCCTTCTCCATCTTTTCTTTTTGGTTTTAGGACAAATCGCCTCATTGTTTTTGACACAGTCATCTTCTCCTCTTTTGATTTTAGGATTCCCATTGAACGATCATATGATGATCATATCCATTGAACATCCTTTTTTCCTCAAAACTTCTTTTTCCTTTAGACTTAGTAGCCTGAGAAACCCAACCCAGGAGAAGCAGTCGGTCATTTCTAGCGCCGGCTGTACCTCTTAATCACCCTCTTAATCACTCACGGCAGTGCTCTTTCAGCTTAATGCAGCACATGAGCTTCGCTTTACCAGCCAGGTGCTAAGGCAAAGTCCAGTTGGAGCAATGCACCAACAGCACATGGGAGTAAATTGTGCAAACACAGCATGATATCATGCATCAGAAATCCAGGGAAAATTTCAGTTTATCTGTCCAGGTCCAAATATCCAACAGGGACACACACACACACACACACACACACACACACACACACACACACACACACACACACACACACACACACACACACAGACAGTCAGAGCTATGAATAAAGAGCTTCTGAAGAAGAGTGGACATCATGGGGGAAAGCCACAGGTTCTAGCTCAGGTAGAGATAATCAAGTCTCCAAGAACTATATGTAAATCTTTCCGATTTTTTGATATTTGTATATATTTGGGAACTCTAGCTTAGGTTGTTATTTCAGCGTAAAGGGAGCAGACAATTCCCTTGATAATGATTATAAACCAATAAACTACAGTAAAATCTCTCTGCAGTGGCACCAATGTATGATAGTCACTGTATTTGTGTCTCTTGCAGCTGACAGCAACATAATATTTGCCACAAACAAACAGAGAGTCGCTGGTCTATTGGCTATTAACACACACCACTCACAACAATCATCATTTTCATGGTTATCTGTATGAAAAGGTCCAACAATGTTTCATTCACTGCAGGTACAGTGTTTCCTAGTTAGTCACAGCACTCGTGCTTCAGGAGTTTTGTAACAAAGGAAATGTGAGGATGCTGCAGGACTTATTGCTCAACTCATGCACCCCTGTCGTCTTCCTCTGAAGAGTCGGCTGTGTTTGAATTGGCAGGAATGTGCAATTTGTTGAAGAGCGCAGTTACGATATGCATTCTTCATTTGTGTGTGTTTGTGTGAGAGTGTGTTTTGTTGACCTGGGTGTGTATTAGTGAGGCCACTCCCTCCTGTTAATGCTGACACCCATAAAAGGAGATCTTTAAGTTTGTCACATGGCAACAATCTGAGGAATGCAACACTGGTCACATGGGATGCCATCTCAGGGAAATCAGTTTCACCCCCTAAGGACAATAAAATCAAACTTGTGTGTCTTTGACTCTGTGTGTGTGTGTGTGTGTGTGTGTGTGTGTGTGTGTGTGTGTGTGTGTGTGAGATTGCGTGTTCACTGAAGATGAGAGTTCTTGATTATTTTATGTATCAGAATCCATGATAAAAGGTTTTTGGAGTGAGTGTGTGTCTGTGTGCGAATAGAGGGGGAATTCACAACTTGATAGATTTCACTTCTCGTTCTTTCATGTTTCATTAACTGGAAACTGCCGAGGAGGACTTTCCAGTTTCCTTCTCTGTCAGAAGAAGAACAAGTTTGTGTGTGTGTGTGTGTGTGTGTGTGCGCGTGCATGTGTTGCTGATTGTGTGTTTCATGTGCATCCCATAAGACAGTGTTTTCAATCTTGTTAAGTCTTTTCTTTCTTTTCAACCACATCGCATCCCCATGTTGGGAAAAATGGCAGTAATATTTGTACCTCATTTGCGTTTATGTAGAAAATGAAAATCAGCTCTCATAATACTTCCTGAAGCTGTAGCCGCTGTGTGGGCTGCAGCTGATGCTGCTCAGTAGTGCCTCTACAGCTATAGAGCATTTACTAAAACCACAAAGTTGATACTTTTTTTTTTTTTATTTGCTGCACACAGAAAGGGACTTCCTCTTTTTTTTCACCATAGGACACCATATAAGGTTAACATTGAACAGTCAGGTAGACACACAGTTCCACAGTTGGCATTGACGGGGCTGTACAAACCGTCTTTCCTTATATGTTAAGTTCTGTGAGCTTGTTAGTCATAGTAAAGACAGGAAGTTTTGGGCAACAAAATGGTGAGGCTATTTAGCTCCCATCAGCATAGCAAAATTGGTGTTTTTCCAAAAATGGGCCAACAGCATAAGCTAGTTCCTGTTTAAGAGGCATTTAAATGTTCTTGAATTTTCAAATAAGGATGTAACTTACTTGCTTTTGTCACCAAAGCATTGCTACACACCTCTCCTTTGTACTTACCGTATATGGCATACGAATGCTTTGAGCTTGAGGCTAATGTTAGTATGCTTATATAGCCACCAGGGAGGAAAATGTTAAGCAAGCATGTATTCACTTTATCATTGTTTATGAAAAATGGTGCAAAATGAAGAAAACTTTTGAATCCAGCGTCTTTTTTTTCCTTTTTTTTTTTTTATCTGAGGAATGCCCTGCGCAGCATTGTGCAGGAGGAAATTAATAAACAGTTTCTAATTTTGGCTTCTGTCATCTGTGGCACTTTGTTCTTCTGAGCCTGACCTCCGAGCTGCAGCACTCACTGACTCAGCTCCAATGTCCATTCCCACAGCCTCACTGGGCTTTTCACTGTACAGTCAGGCTGAGAGCCTGCAAAAGAAAAAAAGAAAAGAAACATAAACAGCTTGTCTGAATAAAAGAAAAAGAATTTAAAGGAGGTGAGAAGAAAAAGACGAGTGAGGTATGAGAAAACAATGAGATAAGAGGAATACACTCGTGATCTTCCTCTTCCTCCCTCCCTAACCAAGGCCTGACACTCACATCCCAGCAGAGACAAAGCTTCCACCAACTTCTGTTTCTCAACTCCTCTTCCATCACACTCACTGCTGCAGTTCATTCATTTATTTTCTCCTCATCTCCAAGGCTTCGGTATGTTTCTCTGGCAAGGAAGCGGCACCATCTGTGTGTGCGTACGTTAACAAGACTATGTGGTGGCGTGTCCAAGTGAAATAGCCCTCCCTCTTTCCTGTAGCCTCTCCAACCTTCTCTTCTCCCTTCATTGTTAGAATGGGTGAAAGAATTTAACAAAGTCAAACAGCTGCCCTAATGTTTCCACACACTTCACTTCCAGTCAAGGCTTAATGCGGATAAACGTCCTGAGATATCTGTCATTAGAAGAAGCAGATAGAGAAGAACTTAAGAAGCTAAGGAGGTGTAAGGAGGAGATTTTTTGGATCCGTGCATGTAAAAGTGTGTTTCCGTGTGCACCATAGCTTAGCATATGGGATTCCCAAAGCGGCAGGGGCCTTGGTTTTGTCAAATGCTGAAATGTAGGTCAAGAGGCACAGGGTTTTCTTGTGCTGTTACATAACCACTCGCACTCACACACACATCACATAGTACCTCCATTACGCAAATAACTGTAAGGCCAGAGCCTGCACAGCCAAGGTACACAGTATTAGTTGTACACGTGTGTATGTGCAGGGAAGAAATCCAACATTAGCAGCTGCAAAAGTGCTTTGTAAAAAAAACCTCTCTTCCAGTCTCACAGCTCTACGCATACATGATATGAAAATGCTCAGTGTATGTTTAGCTGTGTGTGTGGGAGTGCCTGGTGTCCAGATATGGCCTCAGTGGACAGCAGAGTACAGAGAGATTAGGCCTTTTACAGGTGGATGACTTGCTACACACTCATTGGCTGAGGACTGCAGGTAATCACCTACTGGACGTCCTTTAAAGGAAACTGTTGCAAATCCCTTCCCTTGTCCAGATAGTTCCTTCTCCTGACTGAATTCATTGTCATTCTTGTGTCTGTCTTCCCCCGTTTTTCATTTTCTCTACCCAGACAAAGAGAGGAGGACTGGGGGAGGGCAAGTTATGCCTTTCTTGGCTCATCTGATTGTAAGCTGATAACCTGGAACGCACCACCAAGCTGTTACATAAGGGATAGGAGACACCCTGAGAGATAGTGTCTGGATGTATTAACAAAGAGTGTGTAAGCTTTTCCTCCTGTCCATCTTGTTTTCCTCTTGTTTCTTTGGTAATTAACAGATAACAGGGTTAGTCACACCGCCATGCTTTCATTCAAAAGAGTTTACTCAGAACTGTACATGTGTGTTTGAGTGTGTGCTTGTACGGATATATAAAAGGAAATTAAAAATGATGAGTCTGTTTTTACCCAGACTGTAATCCATCTCCCTCATTCCGACTTAATTTGGCATTATATAACCACATACAAGTGAACTGTTACCGTAACATGCAGTAGAGACCCCTGAATGCACCATTCCAGTCAATTAGGGTTATGTCCTGTAAAACAGAGTATGAAGGGGGTTGATGGGGATTTGGGCTGTTGTTTGCATGAATTATCAAAAGTAAAACCCGCAGGGAAATTCTCAATATTATCCCATGTGTGTAACAAGGGGACAGTATTTTCATTTTGGCTGTAGCTTTTTCTGTTCTGAACAAACATTAGCTGTGAAGGTTGATCAAAGCAGCAACCCTAACCCTCCAACTGAAACAGTCACATGTGCTGTTTGGACATCCTAAACTCTGCCCTGTAAAGTACCTCCATTACAAGCGGCATGAGGGGGAATGCACCTCATATTCTACATCAATGCAAATGTCATTGTCAAGTCTGTTATTTAACAACGTAAAAAGTTCACATAAGGACAAATTAGGGCTGAGCAGCTTTCAACCATTGGCCTTTGTCAGACACATGATTAAGTGCAGCAAACGTTTCCCCAGTGGCACAACAACTTTACTAAAACACATTGATATGATTAGAAAATGATACCTCGAGCTAATTTATATTATCTTTATAACAACAATCACGTTCATGATCATTTACAAGTAGCTATGGTTACATGCTCACGCAACACATAACAAAGAAACATTGTCATTTTCTGGTTGGCTTTGAGCTGTAAGATCATGGGGCTAAAATACATTCTTTTTTTTTCCAACATAACCATCACATGTTCACATAAAGTTGATCTCAATCACTTGAGGCAGAATATTCTTTAAAGATAAAAATAAGCTGCATCGTTCTGGGTGTTGGGGAGGATAGTCTTGAAAACAGAAGCACAGACCTTACAGCAAAACTTCCAATCATATGATGCACAGCCTCACTGTGACACTGGTAGAAATATCCCAGTATGGTAAGTTGCCATACTGGTAGAATGTTGTTATAGTAATCATTAAATTGGATGATTTGTTGAAAATGTGAAATTCAAAAGGTTTCTCCATATGTAATGAAAATATATTCTATAAACAAATCTTTAGAGAGACTTTGCTGGCTAACATGCAAGACTCTTTAATGCACAGTAAAGCTACAAAGAGCTAGCTTAGCATTCTTTGTGCCAGCTTAGCTTAGAATAAAGACTGAAAGCAGTAGGAATTAGCTTGCTTGGCTCAGTCACAAGAGAGTAATACTGTATTTAATTACCTTAAAAACACATTAGTACACATATTATGTTACTTGATTAGAAACAACAATGAAAAAAACGACAAAAACAGTATTTTTCTGTTTATTTTGTGCTATATAATTGAAGAATAACTGAAGTATCTATGCAGAACATGCTGCATTTTTTATTCTATTTAATTTTTTTACTGAAAATTACACTTAAAAGTAAGGAGAGACTTGATTTAACCAAGTTCTACTGCCCATCTGCTTCTGAATCTTGCCCACTGGCATTGCAAATTAGTGTTATTAAAGAGTGTATGCCGACGGAAGAACACTGCATGCCGACGGAGGGACGCAGGGGATT
Source organism: Leptatherina wallacei (assembly GCA_028567055.1). NCBI lineage: Eukaryota > Metazoa > Chordata > Actinopteri > Atheriniformes > Atherinidae > Leptatherina > Leptatherina wallacei. The sequence goes on from JAOXYM010000022.1 coordinate 2,385,387, forward strand.
TTGGCACATTTTTGGTGGGGAGGAACCCACCCTGAAGCATGACCCTTACAAGTTATACAACTTTGTAAATTTAACTAATCAAACTTTCCAATGATGTAGCAACACAGCACCAGTAGGTATGTGTGGAGAAATAATTAACCAAACACAATTTTTCAAACTTTTTGGGCCATGTTTTAGAGATTTAATCATTTCCTGGCCAAGAATAGAAGGATAATGTCTTTGAGTTTCCAGCAGTTAAACTATGAACATCCTGCTGTCAACGCTGAGATGTTTATCCAACATTTGGCTCAAGTTTAGTCAGGTTTGCTATCATTGATGTGTTCACTCTTAGCAGTATGGGGAAGTGAAAGTTTCTATATTATCCATCCATCCATTTTCTTTACCGCTTAATCCACGCAGGGTCGCGGGTGGGCTGGAGCCTATCCCAGCAATGTATC
>JAOXYM010000022.1:2427472-2439880 GCA_028567055.1 Leptatherina wallacei
TCCCTGCTGGTGGAGTGAGCGGGCTGTGGAGCAACAACTCCCTCGTGGCTGAACAGAACAACAAAAAAGTAGAATAAGGAGAATAAACTAAACTAAAAGAGACTGTTTGCACTGTGAATGCTGATTGCTGAATGCATGCAATCTGCTATGCTGAAGCAGTCTTGTTTAAAATAGCTGAACATGAGAAATACTTGTGCTAACCCTTCAGCATCAGCTCTTCAAACTAAATCAGATTTGAAGCTCAAACTTGTGTTTTTATATTCAAAACGTTAAACTTTTAATGAGTCTTTGCAGGCTGAAAGTTAAATATCGGCATTAAAGCGAGCTCACAATGTGATAAAGATAAATGTTCGTGGTCAATAAAAATCTGCATGCATGTCATTAAAATCCATGAAACAAGAACAGGTTAATGAACCTCGTGCGGAGGCTGACTCGGCATTCGACAGATATAATAAGAGATATTAAAGTATAACCTCCGTTTCCTCTTCAGTCGTCCAGCTCAAACACACAGTTTCTAATGGTTTATACCAGCTGGTGTTGATGTACAGATGAATAACATGAAATAAAAGGATGGACGTAAAGGAGCAGGTCTAGCTGGCTGTTTCTTGGGGTGTGTGAGCATGTTACACTGCAGCGCTACACTGCAGGCACTGCAGGGTGGCTAATGTGAGCCTCTGGCTCCACCTACAGGTTTATACAAAAACTTGCACCATAACTCAAAATATCACTGCATCTTCATTCTGAAGTTCGTTTCCATTCAAACCGGGACCGTCATGTAAATCTGAATCCATTTGATCCACACAGTCAAAATGTCTCAGGAATAGAAAACACACTGATTTCTGACTTCCACAGTTTCCGTTTTTAGAAAAAATTTCCTTTAGAAAATTGCAACATGGGAAAGGAGCTACGGTGCTGCTGCAGTCCTACGATGGCGAGCTCCCGGTGAGGAGAGTAGCACCAGTGACTCACACATTCGTCAACATGCTGTTTTAGTGAGTTTAAGGAATGAAAGTTGGGATATTTACGCATTGACAACTCGTTTCTGTAGACACTAAACACCACGATGAATTCCTTACAGCAGGTTTTCTCAGCGAGGAATCCCCTAATGAAGCTAATTCGACATCCATCTTGCATCCTACCTGTACTCACACTCTCTCCAGCCAGTAAAAACAGCCAACAGAGTGTTGATATGTAGTTGCTGGCATGTGGCGAGGTGCATGAAGACAAATCCAGCCGTAAAGTGACGCAACGTCTTGAAAGAAAAAGTTACGAAGTCTCTGAACGCTGCTGGGCAACGACGGCTTCAGGAATGTACATAATAAATGTCACTGTGTCATCAAAATGAGTCCGAAACACAAATATTCCAGGTCAGAATGTTACATTGTGCTACTTTAAGTCCATTTGGGCAAAACATGTGTGAAATGAATGTTATTACGTGCAGACTGCGGTTCGGCATCCTCTTGGTAAATTAGTAGGTTTGTCTGGACGGCCAACAAGCTGGAAATATTCATCCTTCACACATGTCTGAGTCATAAGTTCCCCCATCTCTTAAGCCTTAATGATGCAGCATCCACGTATGATATCATTCAGCTTCAGGGGTGCCTTTACAAATGTGAAATGTGCTCATGCTAACACTTTATAGGATTTTCTGATGTTTGCTGATGAGCTGGATGCTCCCTCTCCTCTTTAGCCCAGAGGAAGGAGCGTCTAGGATTTCAAAAGTGAATTTCATGCTCTGATTCCTCAGACCACCGGACGGATTTCCACTTTGCATCCGTCGATCTTAAATGAGTTAAAGGTCCAGAGAAGGAAGCTGCTTTTCGGAATTTTGATCATCTATTGCTTTTTTTTTTCCTCCCCTGTATGGGAGAGTTTTAACTTGCATTTTTAGATCTTATCGTTGCGTCTGAGACTTCGTCTACGGGTGCGATTCTAGCAATGAAGAGATAAGAGTGTGTTTGTGTTGAATCGGTCAGGAATGGGGAGACATTCCCACGAGCAGGAATCCAAGGACAGACCCGGAGAAAAACAACGGGGTTGTGTTTATGTGGTGAAGACTGAGAAAAGACTTCAGATTTGTGTGTGTGTGTGTGTGTGTGTGTGTGTTTCTGCCGAACAAGATGTTTTTGAGTGGACTTGGTGTGACAGCTTTTGGCGGGCAAAGAGTATCGCCTCCCCTCCCTGCATTCCTGAGACGAAGGGGAGGAGACCCAGAGATAAACAGAGAGGGAGACGGAGGTGGCGACCTCGCCAGATGGAACGGTTCATCATCTCTAAACAACCGCTCACCAATCTCCCATCCATCACTCGTCTAACTCGTGTCCAGGAGGCCGGTGAGATGATTGATGCTGAAGTGGACGCCGCACACGGAGCAGACGGGCTCTTCTGTCACAAACCGCTGAATTATACACGTCTGCGACTCGTGAATTCAAATTTAGACCTGATTTATCTTTTGTTCCAAGATGTAGCCGAGCACACAACCCTTCATGACTACAGTCTGCTGAGGAAAGATGGAAGCAGAAACAATAGAAACACTAAATAAACAGAGCGGAACTGACCTTGCGGCAGCGAGGGTTGGGACAGCTAAACAAAGACATGTTTTTCTCCAATAAGGCTGGAAAGTTGCAAAACGGGCACCTGCGAAGGTCAGGGGAGGAAGAGGAGAGAAATATTTCATGCAGCTGCGCAGGAAACTCTAAACGATCAAATAGGAGTTGTGATACCACCACACACACACACACACACACACCTCACTAATTCATCAGCACAGGTGGCTGCGACCGCCTCCTCCGCCTGCCTCTCATTATATTTACACAGTATGTTCTCCGGTAGGACCTTCTCCAGCTCGCACATGGGGTAGGAGCACGGGCAGCCCCCCTCCATGCAGCTCAACTCCGACTGCAAAAAGAAGAAGAAGAAGCTCTTCCTAATCAAGAGATCGTGTTTATCTTCATTAAATTCAACCCGTCTCAGCTGATATCAGAATCTTAAACACAGCTTTCACGTTTATCTGACTGCAGCCGCTCAGAAAGACATGGGAGGGTTATTTTTTTTTTTGCAACAGTCACTCATCGTTGCCAGGCAACATCAGCATTTAAGTCTGATTCAGATGGGAGGAAAAAGACTGTGGGTGTGTGCGCATACCTTCCCGGAGCCAAACACTGCCTCCTGAGCGTACTTGACCAGGCACTCTTTGCAGAACAGGTGACCATCTGAGCACTGGGTCATCTTCTCGAATGCAAACTCCCCGTAGCAACAGCCACACTCGATCAGCTGACCTCCCTGGGCAAAGAATCAGATGCAGACGAACATTTTAGAAGTCAGCTGCTTGACTACATGGGAAATAAATGAACAAAGTTCAGGATGAAACATTCTTTTAAAAGCAGGGTGTTAGCTTAGTTGTGTAGTATTTTATGATTCCATCAACTATATGAAAGATGTGATGTGGAAGATAAAGAGGCCTTATTAGATCAACCACAAAGCTCATTTAAGTCCTCATTTAAACTGAAAAACACTTTCAGGGAGATCTTGGTGGTCTGTTCTACTCCTCAACACTCGCACAAATTTATGGGAAACAAAATTCAGCCTCGTTAGTTTGCAAATGTGCAACAAGCTTTTATCGTTTCACTGCAATCGACAAAAATTTGTATGGAGAACAAAAAGGTCCAGATTCAAAGGGATGTCAGTGCTTTTAAAACAAAGCATGACAAAAAATCCACAGTAAAGTTGGAGGTTTTGTCAAAGTTTCTTAACCTAAATATCCCCAATTATCTGTGGGTAGACTTCAGAAAGGAAGTGTTTGCTAGGTGGCTTAAGAATCTTACAGAATTAGAAGCGTGCGTTTCCAACTACAGATCATTTTGCCGTTTTTCTTTTATGATATTTTGAAAAAAGATGAACAGAATGGAAAAAAATCGATCTTGAACTTCACACCTTTTATAATCACCTCATCGTTTACGCTCTTTGCTATTAACAATAACAGACATCCGGAGACCCGAACATTTGCGTGTCGCTGATCCTGCACATGTATACGGCAGTAACACCGTCCACAAGTAGAAACACGCTGCTGAACAACCACATCAAAGCAAGCAGAGACCGTTTGGTCAAATGTAGTACAACATGGTCCGTTGGTCTCCGTGTGAAGACCACATGTAACTCACTGGAGGCGAGGAGAGTTTATTTGTATAGCACATTTCCTGTTCAAGACAATTCATCAGTGGAGGATGCATCAGTCTGGTTCCTACCTTCTTATATTCATCTTCGTTAACCTGCAGAGCCAACAGGAAGTCTTCATGCTGGGGAGAAAAAGGAGAGTCCAGTCAATTCTACAAACATCTACATGCTCATTTTAAAAATGCCTGGATTGATGTTACTAAATATCATAGACGCCAGCAAACTGAGCAGAAATGTACTTTTTATTTCTACACCAACATGCTCCAGTCGGAGCTCTGAGGTCTTCTACCCAGCTCCTCCTCGAAGCTCCAAAATCCAGGCTTAAATCCAGGAATGACAACATTGATTTATACTTTGTTTTGATGTTTTATCATGGATTGTTCTATTATGCTCATTGTGTTTAATGTTTGTGTTTTATTGTTTCATAAACTTTGGGCCATCTCGGGTTGTACTAAATGTGCTATATGAATAAAATTGACACTGACATACGAAAGGCATTCACATTAGCTAAAAACATCTAATAAAAAGCCAGAAGGAGCTGCTGCTGCTGAAATCAAGTCATCTGTTTAGCAATCCAGTTCTATGTTTAGCGAAGAAAATAATAGAAACCGTTGTATTCTATGTTTGTTATGTAGTTACTGCTGTAGGTTACTGACAAACGGCAGCGTATGATAAATTAAAGGAGCTGGGTGTGTACCTCTGCCCATTCCTTGGCCTTCTGCTGATAGAACGTTAGCTCCTTCTGTACCGAGGCTTCCAGACTGCTGTATGTCCTGCAGTAACGACGGTCGTTCTCCAAGAAATACATCCTTCTGTCCAACTTTACTGAACCTGAGAGCAGAAGGTGTTCAGCCACAACACAAACCTTCTCAAAGACCTTTAAAAAACAAAAAGGCATCCAAATATTTTCCAATGATCTTCAGAACTAATGTGCTTCACACTGGATGAAAGGATGACTTGTGTAGGAGACAAGCAGAAACTAAGGCAAGCAGAATGTAAATGCAGGTGATTGCACAGATTATGGGATGCGGTGCGATCAGAGAAGAGAGAGGATGATTGCCCACCGTGCTCAAAATGAAAATCGATGTAGCAGCGTTCCGAGGTCGTCCTGCTCCGTCGTCTCTTTCCTGATGGATCACCTGATTCTTGCCACTTTTTTAGAGCTTCACATAAGGCCTGGGAGAAGATGAAAAAAAAAAAAAAAAAGAAAAAAAAAAAGAAGAGGAAGATGAAGGGGTTTCAGGCTCAGATGTAGTGAGGAGAGGGACAGTTAAGGAACTTCTGAGATGCATGGTTGCACCACAGGAGCACAGGTACCTTGCGTGTGATTGCATAGTGTCCCTTCAGGGCGTTTAGGGCCCATTTGATGTCCTGGCAGCTGAGCATCCTGAAATCTGCCATGAGCAAGTCAGCAGCCTGCATCATAACGTCTGGTCCCACGGTACTCAGCTTGGCGTAGTCAAACAAGTCCTCCGTCACCTGGAAGCACAGATGCAGTTCATTCACTTTCACATGTGATCTCTAAGCAAGTACGGAGCTCGAAGAATTCAAATACTTGATTACAATGATTTTCTGCTTGCAACCGAAGCTCATTCATCAAAACACGGTGTTCAAAAGCCATAATCTGGCGAGTGATGCCAAGAATAGTTCCATTATACAAAATATGATTGATCAAACCTGACTGTACTTATGTAATGAGGAACAATCTGTTCATTATCAATTTGCATACACACTGTTTACACAACTGCTTGTTGCTCTGGTGGGATCCTTCCATCTCAATAAGATGAGAGCCTAGTTCTAACACTTTCTTTTTTTACACCATGTTAAAATGTTGATAATTAATACATGTAAAATCTATTGAATTGAAACTTTAAGTCCAACTGAAAATAATACAATGACAGATACACGACTTTAAAAAAAGATGAGACGGAAGGACACAAGACTTTAAAGTTTGTCTATTGATGAAAAAAGGTGAAACAATTCACAACTAGAAAAGTCAGAAGTCAAGTTGTGGAAGTGTTTGACCTGTGGCGTGCAGTACATATCATTAAAAGGGCCAGAAAATACGTCTACAAGTCCTTGGGCAGGATTGGACAGGAGGAAACCGCTGCATGAAATTGGGGAAGACGTGTAAAAATTGCAGTGGACACGTCTCGTCACTCCATCCACAAATTCAAGTTCAAACCCTAAAATGCAAAGAAAAAAACTGAAGCAGATCCAGAAACGATAACCGTCGCTGGGCCTGAGCTCAATCAAAATAAACTGAGTTGAAGTGAAAAGTCATTTAAGCATCCTTTGGGTTTGTAAATCTGCAAAAGCACGATATGTGCAGGTTTTGGAGCAACGCATGTTTCCGTGCAGTGGAGGGACGTTCCCTGAAAAACACATTCTGCATCTATTCCAGTGAAACAGCAGTGCAATGCAAACCCAACCACTGAAAACTATTTATTGCTTTATGAAATCCCATAATATACTTATATATATATATATATATATATACATATACACAGTATGTATGAGTGATCCTACATGTATGTAAATACTTGTGGCAGAATGGGATTCAGGACTATGCACTTACATGATGGCTGTTAAATGATCAAACTCAAAATGAGCACATTTAATCAAATAGAATTGTTTTTTTTACACATCTGATGTATCAGCCCTATATTTATTTCAAAGAAGTCATTTAAATAATGTGAGAATCATTGCAGTCATTCTTAGAAATTATTTGTCCTTTTTCCAGGTCTAACATATACGAGCACGCACCTCTGCCTGGGTGTCTCCAGACTCCAGCAGGATGCTGGTAGGAGCTGCTGTGGTTGCTGCTGTCGCCCTCCTCGGATACTCTGGATGCTCCAACAGCAGGTTACAGATACTGGAGGGAGGGAGGGAGGTAAGTAAGGAAGGAAGGAAGGAAGGAAGGAAGGAGGGAGGATGAGGATAAGGGGCACAGGTAACTGTATGGACACAAGCCTGAATTAAATTGCACTCTACTGCATGTCAGAAGTTGGAGGTGACAGCTCAGCATGATCCAACATACGCAACATATTCACACAGAACAGGAAGGCGCAACATTTCTTTGATGACTTATTGAAGCTTTAAACAAAGTACTGGAAAGTATTTCATGTAGGGTTTCTTACACATTCAAGTCTTTCACATTATTCTTTAAGATCAGTTCTGCTACGTAGGCATCTTGGATGTCCGGGAATAGATCCAACTGTAGAGGATGCACAGAGACATCGAGGTAAGACACACGACACCTAAAGTTACTTAACTTGGTGAGAATTACAGGCTGTGTGATACTCACTACACCGGTGATAAGGGTTCTAACGAAAGGCTGCTGCTCTGGTCTCTCTTGTGCTGCAGAGGGTCCAGGTCTCGCATCCTCTATTTGGGGGATGTCCTCAGCTGCAGCAGGGACTGCAACCAGAACGGGGGCTGGATTTTCTTGTTCAGGGTTTGGGGCTAGAATGAGACCAGCCTGTTCTACATTGTGGGGCACTGACGCTGTGGCAGCTGGAGGGGCGGGGGGGTTAAAGTTCACATTAGGCACCCTGATATTGAGGCTGCGAGCTGGTGGAGCTGCATTGGAGGTTCCAGCCTGCGGCTGAGGATTGGGAGCTGCCGCTCCAGGCACCTGGCTCCCCAAGACGATCCGATGACCCACCTCTGGAGGACCTAGTCTCTCTGGGGCTGCAGCTATTAGAACTGCAGGGGGGACCACTGGTATAACCTGAGGGGTTTGAGCAGGCTGGACTGCAGGCTGGGCAGGGGCCTGGGCCAGTGGTTGAGGCTCAATCTGAATGAGATTGCCCTGCATTTGATTGTGTGACACATACTGCAGCAGGTTTTGGGGCCTACGCTGCAGCTGGGACTGCGTTATTAGAGAAGAAGCCTGGATGCTCGGCTGTTGGGGAAGAACGACCAGCTTCACCTGGATGAGGCCAGGCTGCAGCTGCGTCCGCGAGTGAGACTGAACATGTGCAGATGAAGTACTGGCCTGAGTACCATCTTGTGAGCTACTCGTACTAGCCTTCTGATCGGCATTTGCAGAAGAACCGGACGCAGTCACCTTGGCGACACAAGCATATCGCGCGACACCGACCGAGGCACTCGCCTGGCGCTCAGCAGGTAAATGTGCTGAAACTGGTGGCTGGGACAGTCCAGATGTGCCTGGCTGGGGCTGAAGAAGCAAAGGTGTTTTGGATGAGGTGGCGTTAGCCTTGGCATCTGTGGAGGTAGAAGGGATGTGTGCAGACGGAACTGCATGGAGCTCCACATTTCTTAGTGCCGATGTGTCGTTCTGATGCTGCGAGTATTTCTGATGCTTTGGTTGAGATTGTGTGTGTGTTGATGGACCAGGTTGTGGCAGTGCGTGACCAGGTGAGCCAGATCGAGCTGAAGTCTGTGTATGTATGGCTGGTCGGATGGCCTTGGCATCTCTGGAGGTAGAGGGAGCAGAGCCGGGGTCCCCTGTGGAAACAGCAGGGTTTGTGCTACTTTGAACAACAACTTGAGTTCGGTTATTCGAGGGCCCGCTCCATATGGCTGCTTGGCGAATCAAAGGCTTGCGTGCAGGTTGTGGTGGCTGTAGAGCAACACACGGGAGCAGAAGAAAAAAGAACATTTTTGACATGATTTTAGTTTTTTTTGTTACTACTGGAAAACAGAACAAGACCTTATGTTTTTCATCAGTCACCTCCAGTATGCTGATGTCATCATCTTCGTCTGCGTCGTCTGGAACTAAAACAGGACTTCCAGGTACCAGGGTCACAGGCTCATCATCAGAGTCATCAGAAATGGTGATGAGCTCCCTCTGACCGGCACGAGAGCCTGCACAGACACATGCAGTTGGGTTTTACAGCACAGAGACAGAGAGCACTGTAAATAAATACTTATTTTCAAGACATTCATTTAGAAAGAGTGTACGACAAGAGACAAAAAGCGATATTCATCAAAGTGTTAACAAAAAATGTGTTAAAAGAGATAACTAGATTCCCTTTGACAGTCTGTAACACCTGTATATGTTTGCATGTCACAGGTCATTAATGGGACAGTACCATCAATTCTTACAGTAACTTTAAAATAACAGAAGATATATTTTTTATACACAGCTTTAAATGTTGAGCAGTTCATCTCCATAACGATAAATGGACGATAACAGCAGTTTGGTGCACAGTTTCCCCTCACCATTGATGTAATGTCAGATAGATGCACGGATCCAGCATGTGACTCTGTACATGCTGGGAATCTGAGTTTTTGTAAAATATTTAATATAAATTAATTAAGACTGGGACCAGTGAGCACTGACTGGGCAGTCCCCATGTATTTACATTTTTTTAAATATCGTATTTACCAACATGGGCAAAATTATATCAGTTATCGTTGTAAATCTCTGTATCGATTCATTTTCAATATATCGCCCACCCCTAGGGCAGATCCATCCATCCATCATTTACCGCTTATCTCCTTGAGATTAGCGAATTTTTTTTGTTAAACCAAAATCAGTCATTGGTGAGGTTTTGTTTCTGACAAGTTTTGTTTATAAGTTTATTCAAAAGTCAAAGAAGACAAAGTAATTAGATTTAATGAGAAAATTCCAGTCAATGAACGACCAAAGATTTTTCTTCTTTTTCTGACAGAGGACTATGTGAATATGGAAACTAAACGTTAAACTAACAAAATGTATAAAAAACAGAGTGAAAAAAGAAGAGGGCCTGTCTGTGGTGTTTTTAGTATTTCTGGGGGTTCAGGGTGGTGTGGTGGGTCGCACCACAGTGGGTTTGAGCCTTGGCAACAGTAGCGTTTCTGTATAAAATCTGCATGTTCTCACTGTGTATGCACGGGTTCTCTCCGGGTACTCCGGCTTGCTCCCACCATCCAAGAACATACATATTAGGTTAGGTAAATAGGTATCTCTTGTAAATAATACTGTGTTTCAATGGGACTACCTGTATGAATAAAGGTTAAATAAAAAAAAATTCAACTGTTTTTCTTGGTGTGATATGTATCGGAGCTACAGACCACATTTAATTTCCCAGGGGATTAATTAAGTACTCATCTAATGTTGTATATAAAAGAAAACATAGATCACCTTCTTTTCAATTTGATCATGTTTGTAGGGATTAGTGTGCTGTCAGTGACAGTTCTTAAAAAGAGAACTAGAACTGGGCAAAACCAGTAATTGCTGGTTAAAACTCTGCAAAAGTGCAAAACAGGAATTACACTAAAATCAAAACATAGCAAATAGGGATGCTACATGAAATAATAATGCAAGCCAAACCTGGCATTAAAGTCATGTTTGTTTATAAAGTAACCCGTGGCTGTATAGATGGATCACACACACGATAAGTCCAGTAACTACTGCTGTCTGAGATGCCTATAAATGTGTGAGTATATGACATTTCTTACCTTGACTGCGGTGGACGTTGAAGCTTGCCAGGTGTATAACATCGTCGTCATTGCATCCATCTGCCATTGTGAAACTACACTTCCCAGCTCCCTGAATCAGCCCACGCATAGAATCACTGCCAAGTCGGTTGCATCTATTCCACGAAGACACAGATTTGCATTACAATCACTTCAGAGGGCTTTAAATTACGTATCACACAACATGTGTCATCCAGTTATAGACAAACAAAATATTAGCACCGGTATTCCCCTAGAATTCAACAAACGGTTTCATTTCTATGCTCATCACTTCTTGCTATTACATTTAGGCTAAACGAAAGAGGCAATATTCCACCCTCCGACCAGATATAACCTGATCATCCATGGCTAACAGAGATAACAGGAGATGGAGACGATTAATGATAAGCTTAACTCCCATGTTGATAAAAGGAAGCTTGAAGAAACAGAAACCAACAGAAGAGCAGAAGGGTTAAGTTGCCCAACAGAGATGATACAGCTTATGAAAATATTTAGCTAAATCTGTGTGTAAGCTTCCCGCGCTAGCTGTTGTGCTCGTCCTAAATCTGATCAAAGGTATAAATAAATTAGAATCGCACATGTTATCAAACCATGCCCGCTAATACTGCTAGAAAGACTATGTTGTTGCTCCAGCTACAACTACTTACTTCGTAATCGTGACATTGACATGAAGTTTAGCGCGACATTATGAAGATAAAGTTTTAAATCTAACATGTCAGAGCAGATATTTATAATTTCCGCTCACACACACTGAGCAAAACCCAAAACCGAGCTAGGCTAACGTCCATTAGCTTGACTGGCTAGCTAGCTAGCTGGATAACTAGTAAGCTGACTTCTGCCAGGATTGGAAACATAGCAGTTTAAAACCCTACAACATAGAGTGTAAACTCTAGCTAGAAAATGTCTAGATAGAAATGTACTATACGGCTGCTTCGTCGTGGATAATCGGTATATTTCTTGCTCGTCTGCCTCCTTGATAGAGTGACTAACCCGTGGAAACGAACATAAACTGCCAAAACAAGAATAGTAGCGTCGTCATGCGTAAGATGCCTTTCGTTACGTACACTTGTTGGCTTATGGGAAATGTAGTCTTTAAGGTGACGAACATAATCAGCGGTGGCGAGATGATGGAGAAAATGACAGTAAAAACACAATACACTGGGCAATACATTCAAATGATGTTTAAAAACAATAAAAATGTTTATTTAAAAATGATGTCTTTGTTTTAAAATGAGTAACGCTTACAATTTTTTTAAAGAAATGCTTTCATAGTAAATTAAGTAGCTTATTCTATAAAACAAATGACTCGACTGATTTTCCTGCTTTGTCCAGAAACCCTAATAATAATAATCTATTAGCTTTTGTATTTTGAGTGCCTTCAACACCTTTGAGGCCCACCAACTCCAGGAGAAGCCGACCACTGTGGATGTAGAATCTCACCTTGATAGACCTCAGTTTGTTAGGTGGGTAAACAGTTGATGCTCACTTAAAAGCATCATATTACTCCTTTGCTTACAAAAAAGCAATAAAACTAAAAACCCATATGAATGAATTCCAGTTTGTTGTTGCCCAGGTATTTATAGGAGTTTACCACCTCCTTTACCTGTATGGACATGGAGATGCTTAGCTGGAGCTGGAATTTGTGACACCACGTTACAAAATCCTTTTATATTCACCCTCTTCCCATTTCCTGATACACGCCACAACGGCAGCATCATGAGAGAATTTTTATGGAACTAGAACAGGGACATTTGTTTTGTGACTTGTATCTCCAAGTTTGTAACTTATTAATTCTGCTGATCAGAA
>JAOXYM010000022.1:2439980-2459431 GCA_028567055.1 Leptatherina wallacei
GTACTTGTATTTTCTGATCAGCAGAATTAATAAGTTACAAACTTGGAGATACAAGTCACAAAACATATGTCCCTGTTATAGTTCCATAGAATTTCAACATGTATCTAAGTTGTGTTGGAAGTTACTCATACAGTATATACTTCTAGGCTTTTTTTGAAAGCAAGGGAGTATATGATATGATGTAGACCACATTTTATTTCCTTCGAGATTAATCAAATGTGTCTTGGTAGATTCCAAGTTATTACACAGGTAATCACACGTGTAACACAGGGGTTGTATTTTCAATTTAATCTCTTTAGATATAATCTTATTTACATTGTATTTTTTCATAAATGTTCATTACATTGTAAGTTACAATACTTTTGCATCCATTACACAGTGAACTCAGACCTTAAAAAAATGCAGATTGAAATAATACTGCGAAAACAGTCTTCAATCTGGAGCAGATCCCAACACTTGTCCATGTTGCTTTTGTTTCATTTTGTTCTCTTCTATAGATCTTTAATGACTGAAAATAGACTCATTCATGGTGGTCTTAAGGATGACGACTTCTTTTCCAAAAACATTCAGGCGATGGTTGAGGAAAGAAAAAAAAAAGATGGACAGGGAGACATCATGAATAAAAAATATAACAATATGGGTGATGCAACATGTATGAAAGGCTTAAAGAAATTTTTATTACACGTCATAAATGAAGAATTCCTGCAACTGACTTCTTTCTTCTCTCCATCCTCAAGGCTCATTTTGATTAGGAAAAAGGAAAGAAAAACAAACCATGCCCTCGGACATGTTCATCCATCAGTCGAGTTAGATTTTAAAACTAGGGGGTGGGGAAAGTAATTTCCCTTTCACTTCAATAAATGTAACCTGGCATTTTAAAACATGAACACACCGACAGTTTTCATACACTGACAAGAGTTATTCTCCACAGTAATATGAATGTTAAAAAAGAAGTAACAAAATTCAATAAAACCCACTTTGTGGATTACTTGAATTGTATGAGAACTGACCCTTTAACTCTGGTAGAGGGCTGATTAAGAGATTAGTGAGGGCTCTTTGCAGAGCAGATAGCAGCTTGTCAGTAATCACTTAGTAATAAATAATAAAATATCAGAGTGGATCAGAGTGGTCGCAGATACAAACATATGAGACAAAAAAAAAAAGTTACTAGAGGACCGGGCTCATTTGATCATTTTTACAGCATAACGAGTGCCATGCTAGACACGCACGCACGCGCGCGCACACACACACACACACACACACACACACTCTCACATGCACACAATCATACCAACACAGGACAGTGGTTAAACATGAAGCATGAATACTAGTCGATCAATCAGCTTGTCAGAGAGAAAGACACCCATTCTTTGCCTTTTTCTTTACAAATCTGATGTCAAAAAGTCTCTGTTCGCAGGCTCGTACGTGATTGGCTGATTCTGTCCAGACTTGAGTGCGACTGGAGTTGGATTTGCTGTGGTTAGACATTCTGAAGAATGACATCATCTCTTGTTAAAACTGAAGAATAAAAATGCTTCTCCAAAACATTTGAAAAATTTTAAAATACTCTTCTTTTTTTTCTGTCCCCCCCCCCCTCTCCTCCTGCTGTGCTTCCTCCTTTGGCCACCAAACAGTTCGGTGGTGCAGAGGTGGCAAGAAGACAGTGTTTCCTTGTGATGCTTGGCTGCTTTGTTTATTTGATATTTTGTCTGTGTGTGCATATATGTTAAGAAGTCAAATAGTTGTGTGCAAGTGCAAGCAAGTGTGACTGTGTGTATATGTTGATTTGGTGGTGGAGTCATCACTCCACAGCAAAGCCACATGTCTCCTCCACGGCTGTCAGCAGCTTTTCGTAAAGTTTTTCATAAGACTCATAGGGAGGGATGTCTATCCTGTTAAAACTGGAGACAAAATCAGGAGAAACATTATTCATCCGGCGGTTTTACTGCAGATATAACATAACCTGTATCCTATATGTGTCCTTACCATGTGTGGGCCTTGGGCAAGTTGTCTGTGTTGGCATCTATCAAATGGATGGTGAAGAGCCTTGGTCCTGCAGAACCTGTAGAGCCTTACACACATACATTCTAGTTATCACTGCTCTACTTCAGAAAACAGATTAATCAAGTCACAGTGGTAAGTACGTTCCTATTTTGCACATAAATGATCATTATCATCTCATCCGATTAGACATGAGCCAAATGTTTGTCTCAAGCTTCTTAAATGTAAATTAATTTAGTTTGTTGTTTTTTTAAAATCTGGTCATTTGCAGATGTTTTCTATAGTTATGCTGAGTAAGTGAAACACATGTTAGCATCTAATAAACATCGTAAGTAGTTCCCAAACATTTTAAACCACGAGCCTCAACATAACAGATTGGTGTGCATAAATAAGGAGGATGAAGTGGGTTTTGGTGGACTCTGTCAACGGCTGTGGTAAAGCACCTACAGACACAAAATCAGCCTCTCTCGCCGAGATGATGCCAAATTTGGATTTTTAATACGGCATGAGTGATAACTTTGTTGTTTATGTCTTAATTTCACAGATTAATCTCTTTGCATTAATGCTTCCATTCTGACAGCCCTAATAAAAATCTATTTATTGGATAAATGTAGGCTATAAATATCTTTTTTTACAATAATCCGGCGAGCCCCTGAAATTATCTTGGGACCCCCGTGGGGTCAAGATCCCCAGTTTGGGAGAGGCTGTCGTAAGTAATATGTGTGTGTGTTTATAGTCTCTGAGACGGTGCATGACCCACCCTGCAGCGCTTTGAACCCCTGTAGGGGGACCCGGGTGGAGCCTGTAACAAACTGCAGGAGGCGTCCTCTTCTCTCCTCACTGAACGCCTCCACCGCCTGCCAGAACCACCGAACCACATTGCTTTCACTTGTGCAGTGTTTGAGCCGGGTGTTGGTCTTCCAGTCTGCAAGGTCTATTTTTCCAAGTCCACCGATTATCAACTGGAGAGATTGAAAGGGGGGGGGGGGGGGGGGGGGGGGGGGGGGGATCAGCTCTCTGTTAGAAATAAGGACTTGCTGCTCAGAGACGAGACGCTTACCTCAAGTTCTTTATGGTCAAAAGGCTTGAGGAGGTGCTGCGGTATTAGCTCGCTGAATCCCTTCTGAAGAGCCAGAAACTGGGCTTCAATTCCACGCATGAACCTCCAGTTCACATACAGTCTGAAAAACATGAACAATACATTTCATTAAGTTTGGAAAGCGTGGAAGCAGTGTTTACACTCATTCTGGGACAGTGTGTGGTTTTACCTGACGTATTCCTTCTTGTTCTCCTCCGTGACAGGGATGTTTCGACCGTTAGGTTTCAGTTCGTGCTGTGAGAACTTTCCAAAGGCATTGTGCTCCACGCAGAATGTGTGATCGAGGACTGAAGTGATGTCATTCTCTCTACAGGCAGGAAATTAGAGTAAGTAACACTGAACTGATGAAGCTGCCTGTATATAAAAGAAAAAAAGCTCTCTGCAGTCACACAGTTTTATTTATGTGCCGAGTGTGTTTGCTCACAATATCCACACAAGGCTCTTGTGCAGTTCTGGGTCGGTGGTCTCCAGGTCATTGAGCTGGATGGGTTTACCTAGCAGCTGTTTGTAGAAGGGCAGCGTGAAGCTGCCGTTGATGTAATGACCGTGGAAGACCGCCAGGCCCATCACACGACCCACAAAGTGGAAATATGACAGGTGGTCCTTCAAGAGAACCAGTAAGAGGCACAAGGTCAGACGCAGAGTCCTGATTCAACAACGGAGAGTGTTTATGTGTGTAAACTCACCGGATTGATGGAAGAGTCAGGGTTGATCTGTAGTGTGTAGATATTGTCAGTGGAGTACTGGAATAGGCCGTAGTAGGGATTCAACATTTCATGGCACAGCAGGTACAACCACTCCCTAAACACAACCAAAAATATTGTTCAGTAAGTCTCTCTTTAAATGAAGTTAATCCAAATAGCTAAATAACAATCACAACTTACTAAATAGTACCAAATAATGCCATCCATTTAAGATAAACTGAAGAAAGTTACAGTGGGTAGAATCTGAGCATTTCCAATCTTACGTTTTAAGTCCAACAGAAACTTCAAAATGACTCCTCAAAAATGATAAGTAGTTCTTTCCTCCCACGTTACTTATGTTAATGGAAATGGGCTGCACTTTTCAAGCTCTGTAAGCCCAGTATGAACTTTACATGTGCGTGAACTGAAACCACAACAATAAATAGCTTAGCATTAGTTTACTTTTTGTTAACATGGAAGTTTTTCCAGATGCTTTGTTTTCCAGGCTACATGCAAAAGAGTGTTTTTCCTTCTACGTTCCAAAAAAAAATACAAATAAAAAAATAAATCCAGTATATTTAAATCTCAGTCCACATTAAAACACACATATGAGACTGAAATGATGGTGATCTAGTTTCAGCAAATCCCCAAAAATGAAGGTTGCTTCATGAAGTCCTGTCCTCAATAACATGTTGCTTCAGTATAGTCAACGACTAACTGTATATTTATATGGAAACATGTGAAAAGTCCTGTTAACTAGATTAGCATCAGGACTATCTTGGCTGCATCTGCTGTTGCCACGTAAACAAAGGTATTAACAACACATATTGTCAGTTGTTAACACAAGTGACAGTTGGGGGGGGAGGCACAATCTGTCGCTGTGATTCAAAAAACGCTGCTTATCCCGTCCACAGTGTCCACAGTCGGACTCTGAAAATCTTCACAGTTTTTTACGATTTCCCTACAAGTTTGTTTCCACTTCCCCTAAAAAGCATTCGCATGTGGATGAAAGCCAAAAACAGAAAAGTTTTTGTTTGTAAAAGTCTATATATGTACGGACAGAACCGCCGTCTTCAGCCGATTCAGACTTTTTAAAAAGGATTTGCTGTAAAATCCCAAAGTTTTCATGTTTTCATGCAGAAATGGACACAAATCACCTGGCCACCCCTCCATAATCCAGGCCCTCTTCTCCTCTGAACTTAACCATCAGACGTTTCTTCAGGTCTTTGGGCCTCATCTTCATTATTTGCCGATATGACTCCTAAGAAAACAAACATTAAAAAGTTATTCATGTTCATAGTTTTTTATGCTTTATACTTGGTCCAAAGTACATCCAAACTTTTATTATGACAATGCAGTCTTCTGATAACGATCCTGTTGCTCTTATGCATGTTCATGTATGTCTATATCAGAAACATTAATACTGTCACAGACAATAAACAACAACCTTGTACCACCTGAAACTCCTTCCGTACCTCAAATATTTCCTCGCGGGACACCTCGATGCGACAGTGTCCCGCCTGAGGCTGCTGCAGCGACAGCTCGTGGCGAAGCAGCTTTAATTTATGCACCAAGTCTCTCTCGTAGCGCGCCGCCACATCTCCGTCTCCTCCTCCAACGCCGCCACTCACTCCCCCACCTCCCCCCTCCTCAACCCCCACATCCATTTGGGGGGCCTGGGAGGATTCCTTAGCTTGGGATTGCTGACTGGAAGTGGGATGAGATGGAGAGCAGATGGGGTTACACTCACCATCCACCTTTTGGAGCTAAATCTGCTATAAGCTCACATCACAGTCAAAAGTTTGGACACGTTTTCCATGAAATCTAACAGGAAAGTGTGTCCAAACTTTTGACTGGTGCTGTATATCATATTATCAAGAAGTGTTAACAGAGCTGATGAGTGTTAATAGGTCACTTAGGATCTAGTCTGAGTTCAGCTTTACAGCAGTGACAAATTAGATTATCAAGAGATTAGTCTTGGAAACACTCGTTTTGTACATGTCCGCCGCTCAGGGACAGACTGCGTTTACTACGAGAGACAAAGAGCGCACACCTGATTATGGTGTGTAGACGTGGGTCGGTGAACTGTGTGGTTCGGTTGTTGTGGTCCACAAAGTAAATGCGGCCGGACACAGTGCTTCGGACCTCCCAGCCTACTGGCAGCGGACCGAGTTCCTCACAGCTCACACTGGCCAGGTCCCTGAGACAGAAGCAGACAACGTTTCAGATCTCTTTGGATTTTTGTTTACTAGTGGAAGGGAGGGACACATGTTTTTAATCCGTTTTCTTCGTCTGAATGTGCAGTTTCCCGTAAAAACAGAAGACACTATCATGAAGATTCAACTTATCTGCAGTGAAAGCCCGAGTAGGGCAGGGTACCAGATACGGCCCGATTTGTTCTTCTCTGTTTTTTGTGTTCTATTGTTCTAAATGCCATCTCCATCTAATGCTGCAACGGCCTAGTTTCTTCCTTTTTTCAGGTTGTGCTTGGACTACCTAGGACGAGTGGGGTGTAATCATACCGTGGTATCCGAGGGTCGTGCCAGGTACTGACACCTGTCTGTGTGTGAAGGAAGTACACCTGCCCCTGCACTGTTGTTCGCTGCTCTGTTTTGAAAAAGAAACAATGATGTGAAAACGGACCTTATAACAGGGACTTATTGGTTTGAAGTTAGAGTTGGATTTATAAGTTTCCAACAGACCGTAGCCCTCTGGCAGGTCAGGCGGTTGATGCCCATGAGGTCTGTTCTGAGGTGTGTGGCCGTGCCCTCTCGAGTCCTGTCCTCTGATTCGCTGTGTCTGAAGACGGCCCTCCTGACCGGGCGAGTCCAGCCGGCAGTTTCCACCACCCGCAGCACCGGTGGGGTCCGAGTACGGCAGCGGTTCCTCACTGAAACATCCCTCAAAAACAGGTCTGTAAATGATCACACCATAAATCAGCAACATTTTAACTCAGTAACCGAAACTGGGGGACGAATGAGCTGGTGATGCAACACAAAAAGTTAGCAGCACGGCATTGTCTGCGTAAACACCGAGTGACACACTCACCCATCGTTTTCCAACAGTCCTCTACAGTCAACAACAGGACCGCCGCTGCCAATGCGGTCTCGTGTCTGTAGGCTCACTGTAAACAAGCAGAATGTGGAGGTCAGAGAGACGGTTTGGCAGAGTGGGAGGGCGGGATATGCACACAGAGAAAGAAAAGCAGCACTGGGGGAGTCATTTTGACAAATAATTTATCAGCGTGTCCAGACTTACCGACAATCTGCCCCCTCACGGCATCACTGTCAGAAGGGTTCAGCTTACATAGATCTAGACGCTGGTCTGAAAGAGAAAGTGCATTTCTGTTTTTACTGAACACAGATGTAGAAAATAAATGGATCACTGGATTAAAAAAATATGACCATTTCAAACAGGAGCTAAAGAAACAAACAGAAAAATCAGACTTACATCCTGTATCTTTTAGCCTGCTGATGGCATTAGAAAGCAGTCGTATGCAGCCCAAAAAACCCGCCCCCTGTCGTTTATGGATCTTCTTGTGGTTCCATATACTGATGGTGATGGAGTCTGTTTTTCCAATGTAGCTGGTTAGGAGGGGGTGGGAGACATGATTAAACTCTAAACTCTTTACCCGAAAGTTTGGGTTTTTAGAACCAGCTGGTCTCAAAATGAGCTCATTTGGACGTCACCAACCAACTTGTTGTTAAATAAACAGTTTATGGGTGCCTTTCAATGTATTGTGACAGTTACGTGAGACAAATATATAGAGAGAAATAAGAAGGGAGACTCACAGGTCATAGTGCTGATTCCATTTGGGGTCCAGTGTGCTCTTGACCGTGTCTGTAGAGTGGCATTGACCCGATCCGTCCACCACTACTTTGGCAAATGGATCCGGCAGGCCTGCGATCACACAATAGGCATCAGATTTTGAAATGTTCCAGATGAAAAACATGAATGTCACTCTGTTTACAGCAATTATCTGATGAGACACAGATCCTTATTGAAATACATCACCTCATTGTGTACACCAATAATTATGAGAGAGGAACAAGCATGTAGAAAAGACTGGAATAAAATACTTACGAAAGAAGTCTTTCTTTGCGAGGTTCTTGGCACACAATACTGAAAAAGATGAAGATAAAATGTGAACAAAATGCCGCACACACAATTGTTTCTAATCTGAGTGAGTAGGCCGATGAAATGAATTCTTGAGCATAGCAGGAATAAAACCTCTGAGGAGGAAGAATAGTTAGGATAATATATGAATGCCAGGGAATGGTAATGAGCAGAAAAACTCATGTGGCATGCTGACAGAGTGAGCAGTAAAATACAGCCACGCTGTTTCAGGATCCTTGCACACACACACAGGACGCCCACAGCAAGAGTGGGAGAAGGCCTTCGCTGCCACATCATTTTTGTAGATAGAGGTAGTAAGCAAAGCTCAAACTGAGTGAGTGAAGAGTCACCTCAGGTTATCTCAGCGCTGACACCTAAAACCGAACTGAACCACAGCTCGTTTTTAGAAACACACTCACCTGTTTTATTATAGGACATTTCTGAAGGAAAACAAACTGCACGTTTGGTTTTGTGGCTGATGTAATGCACTATAAACACTCTACAAACAAACCATGAGGTCTGATTAACATAAACAATATTTGTAGTCCTGTACTGTGGAGCCCTGTCATACAAAGCTGGATTTTCTCTTATCGAGGTAACTTCAGGGTTAACCCGGAGTTTCCCGTCCAACGGTGCTGGTCCACTTCTTACCAGGATAAATCACCATGGTAACTTAAGCTGAACCTGCTCTGGAGCAGGTTATGTTCTGGATAAGAGATCAACCAGTAGAAAAATCACCATCTCCTGACCAAACGGCTCTCTTGGAAAATGGCCTGACCATGCTTACAACATCCTGTCGACCTTGATGCACCGATTGTGAGAGAAGTAATTGGGTGACAAAGAGTTTTTATGGATTGTTGCAATCCCCGATGACATCCAATAAGAAAGGTACGGATGGACTGCGCTACATTCGTTTCCTTTGGGCTGCAAACAATGTCAAATAAATTCTGTTGATTTCATCCATACAACAAAGACAGTGTGAAGAAATAAAACCTGGTCACTGACTGCTTTGAAGTCTGTTTTTGTACTTGTTCTTGATGGTATAACTGCAGAACCATGGATTTATGGAATGCACAACTACCCCTGCCATCAAAGTGAGGAATTAATATTTAACACGAAACACGCTCACACAGGGGTGCTGAGCCTGAAAAGAACTCGGTGGAAAATATAAAGGAAAGGAACTGAGGAAGCCCAAAAGGTCTGTGCCATAATACAGTGAAACTGAGTGATCAGACTGCTGTCTGATGAATTAATATTGTATAATCTCATGAATTTACACATTGTCATTAACAATTTTCTGCCAGCATTCCTTCCTGGCTGTTGCTGCGGCGACAGTTTTGCTTTTGGCCTGGATGACGTGTTTAAATTCGTCATATTTCTGAAGGATAATTGTCTGCTCCTCCACGGTAAAGTAGGCTGCCCCGCAGGGTTTCTCCATGTTTGCCATTGGTCAGATGCTGCAAACGCCGGCCCTTTTACTCGAGCGCGCACTGATCAAGATCGGAAAACGCTAAAGGTGAATTACCGAACTGATAACCAGCTTCGGCAAGTCAGAAAAGATGAGCCGATGATGGTACTGATAAAAGTTTTCTAAAAGTTTTTTCAGAATTCAACTTGTCGATTTAGTGAATCGGCAAAATCAACATAAGAGAACAATTCATTTGTCTAGTGTTCACCTCGAGGTGCTTTTACACCCACCCTGTCCAGTTTAGTCTGGATTGAAATTACAGATGCAAATCGTCCCCTAGACCACAATTCTGATAAAACTGTGGAAATTTGGCCAAAATCTGTCCTCATATTGCTGCTGGCATGTCAGTTTGATGCATCCACCGAAACAAACAAAAAGCTTGATGGTTTTTTTATTTGTCATGTTACAGCGTGGCACACTTCTACAGCCGTGTTGTACCTAACCCAAATGCTATATTTGATTATCAAGGTTTATGTCATGTTTGTGTTGCTCTCTAATAACTAAGGTGTCATTTGAGAGTCCGATAACAAATATGCTGGATAAACTGTGGCAAGAAACAACAATGCCATAGAACCCTGAGCCTCTGTTTTCAATTAATCCATTAATTAATGTGATGTTGCCTTGTCTGAATGAGCACTCTGATGTTTTTTAATTACATTCTGCGGTGCTAATCTGACCATTTCAGACCCGTACCACTTTCCACACAGCACAAGTCTGAACTGCTGCAGTCCCATTAATGGACAGACATGCACAGCAGTATGCCATCATTTGGCTCCTGATAAGCCTTTCGAAGGAATCCAACAGATAACATTATCAAACAAATAAATATTACTTGCTGGGGCAGGTTTTCCTACACCACAGCTTTCCTTACAATAAATAGCTGCAGAACTCAGCTCCTTTTTAAGTGTCTGAGCTAACTAAACAAGAAAAGTCTTTTACAATAAATGGTGTTGGAGCTGCAGCGGAGGCTCTTGTTCTCTGACTGATGGATATGATTTTTTTTATGTAGAAACAAAATGCTATGAGAAAGCTGTAACTCTAGAAGGACTTATAAGAGTACAGCTTCTCATCTGACAATTAATGCAGACAGTGGAGAGGTTGCCCTCAGATGAAGTATGGGGATAACATTTATCTTGCATTGATAACAACTATGCTGTTGAAATTAAACCCACAGGAAGAAGAAACAAAATGTTTTAGTTAATCACCTCTTGTTCAACTAGCTGAAACATGTAGAAATGTGATAGTTTCAGTTTCTTCCCTTCACTGTTGGTATGTTTAACAGCTTGGCTCCTGGACGGATTTACTGTGATCTGTTTGTAACATTATCATTTAATGTCTGGACGAATGAATGTCGTTGCTTTAACAAGTTGAATGAAACCATTAATGTCATGTACTTCATGTGTGAAAGTGGTTCCAGTTTACATACTAATTAAACTAAATGAAAGAGTCTAATGTTTTTTTTTTTTATTCATTTATTATTAATTTTTGGCACAAATAGCCAACTAAGAAGTTAGTCAGACAGCTTTAGGATGTGGTGACTGTGGTGGTGAGATGTGTCTGGTGTTGCCGAGGCCATTTCCTGTGATTAACCCATGGAGAATGGCTGCAGGATATCCTTCCCAGTTCCCCGTCAACCCCTTCCATCTCTCCTCCTTCTGACTCACACATTCCACACAGAGACCTCATCTTTTCTTCAGTA
Organism: Leptatherina wallacei; assembly: GCA_028567055.1. Classification (NCBI taxonomy): domain Eukaryota; kingdom Metazoa; phylum Chordata; class Actinopteri; order Atheriniformes; family Atherinidae; genus Leptatherina; species Leptatherina wallacei. The sequence continues at coordinate 2,451,047 of JAOXYM010000022.1, forward strand.
AACAATGAAAGAAACAGTTAGAGGAAAAAATAATAACAATAAAGTGTCTGATCTCTGCCTCCTTCTTTTTTTTAACAAGTCCTTGTCACAGCTCCTGCTGTGCTATCCACACCACTAATCTTCCAATCTCTTGCCAGTAACAGAAGACACCCCTAATTTCACCCATTCATTTCCTTTCTTTTTTCTCTCCCCCGCTTCTCGACCAGCTCTTCAATGACTCTGAATGTCTGACAGACCCTTTCATAGAGTCTCAGGAAATTCCTCATTCTGCCAAGGTCATTGCTGGTAAAGACACAGCGACAGCTCAGCTGGCGCTCAATGCCCCACTGATCTTTCTTTTTTTTGGGGTGGTGGTGGTATTTATGGTCTCCCCCCCCCCCCCCAAAAAAAAACCCCTCAGAGTTTAAGGGAGCCCGCTGAAGAACAACCCCTTAATCCAATCGTGAGGGAAGAAACAGAAATGGTTTTCTGGGAGATGATGGAAAAAAACTGAGCATTTTCAATAACAGGCTATCGGCTCCTACAGGAATTTAACGTTGCATCATGTTTGCAACACAATCAACTATCTTCAACAACTTTTTCAAAAGATCTGCTGTTTTGTTGCACTCCTCAACTATTACTTACAAAAGCCAAAATCCTTCGGCATTGACTGGACCATAAAACTATCCCTGCAACTTTCTAAATCACAGAAAATGATCAATACTTTGCTACTAATGTCAGCATTCTGCTTTTAATTCACAATCTGATAAACAACTGTTAGATGGATTACACTGTCTGAGCATTTACAGATTGTCATGTGAAGTAGAATAATCATTGGGTTTTTTGTTTTAACATCACTGTCATTTCCTTTGAGACTTTATATCTCTAAACTCTAAAAATAAAGCAGATGTCTGAGGACATGTGGGAAAAGATCTCACCCACTTAATGGCATACCGAACACACAAGAGATGACGAGTACGATTCTATGTTCTGATACACAAAGATAAACAAATACTAAATCATGTGCTAAATGAAAGGAAAAACTGAAATAATTATCCGTGCATCTTTTGGTGGCCTTTTTCACACTAAACGTCTTCATCCACATTTCTATATTCAATTTGTGAGCAAATGTGTAAACGACTTTCTGCCGGCTCACTAAATGAGAGGATTACAAGTCGTTATTGCTGCTTTAGAAAGCATGATTCCTCTTTTCTTTTCCCATTTTGGTTTCCTTTTATGTTTTCTCATATTTTCTAAAACTTTTCTTCAAATACTTCATCCCTCTGCTCTCTTTCTATTTATTTCTCTGTCTCTCTTGTGAGAGCCCTGAACTCAGCCATTGTCCAGACGCTGCTCAGCATTGTGTTTGGCCAAATAAGAGTTCCATCCAGCAAGCTGGCACCGAAATCTAAGCGGCACGTGTTGCTTCCACAGGCAAATTAACATTATCCTGCTGAACCACTTACGCATTGAGCAGATGCCGGCTTTCCACAATGAACTCCTTTCAATTATAAACAAAAACACCTCTCTTCTACTTTTTGACCTACTTTTTTGCAGCATTTTCTCTCGTTCCATGTCCCTGAATTCAATTGCTACTTTTCACCCCCCCAAAAAAAATGACAAATACACACGAGCTTGGGATGATTTGAGATTTTCTCTTGATACGAAACAGCTGAGAGGAGGCTATGTCCTTTTTTAAGGATGCTCTGTTCAGTGTTAGGGAAAGCAGGATGCGGAACGTTGCTGACAGGAGGCGGCTCGCGAGCAGCATCCCGTTTGACCGGGGAGGGAAAAAAAAGGCTGCAGAGATGCTCCTGCTCTGTGTAGCAATCTGTCTGAGGAGAGTGAGGGGATGCACCTTTTACTGCAGAGGACACAGCAAGAATTGCTACAAGGACACATCGTTTTATAGCTCTCAGAGTAATGAGTCCAATCTAATGATACGATCAATTCACTGAATCGCCTCTTCAGCTTAAAAATCAAGATTTCCCAAAAAGTTTGAAAATGAAAAGACTTGTTAGCGTAGCACTTTGTGGACAGCTTTGTGTATTTACACCAACAACACTTAAACCAAAATTATATCCAGCAGGGTAGATGGCTTGTTTTCGCTGGAATTAGATAGTAATTGTGCACTACTTTATAACAGGACAAAGTAGAATTTGTTTAGCTTATATCAAGGTTTCACACTTGAATTCTTCAGGGAAAGCTTGTACTAGCTCTCCATGGATACACCTGTGTGTGAATTGGTCCGTAGTGAATGAGTACAAGAGAAAGCAGGTGGCACTGGCAGTGATATCTTAGTGAATGAAGTACGTTCTGCACTGGTGAGCGACGTCTTTTTGTGCTGGCTCAGAATAATTGTCCTAGGTAATAGCTGGAAGTTGTTTTTGTGGTCGGTTTATTCTAAAGCTGGCAACTCAGCAGGAAGCCTCTTGTTGGTGCTGGTTCTCCATGCCGCTTTGGTGTAAAAGAGCCCTTAGCTTGTGTGTGTGGATGTCATGTTACTGTCAGGGTCACTGTGCTAGCATAAGCTGTTTTCACACAAGAACATTGGAAATTTGCAGGAGCAATGTGCAGACAATTCGGTTCAAACTGTCTCTGAAGGTGTTACTCATACATGGAGAAGATTTTCTGCTCTCTCACACCTGAAAATATACTCCAGTACTGTCTGAGCAGAACATACAGAAGGAAGGACAAAATGTGGGGGAAAAAAACCTTGCACACAGAGAATGTTGTATGAGCCTTCTTGACTGATGTTACAGATTTCTTACAGGAGAGCTGGCTGGGAAACCTCAGCGAAAAAAAATCAAGAGTGAATATTGCAGACATTTGTATTCTCACCTGCAGCCTTCTGAGAACATTTCAGGTCATTTTCAAGGGCTGCAGTGCAAGTGTCGAAGCAGGTATAGATATTACATATCATTAACCATTGGTCGGCAGTCATATGGTAAGTCAACTACAAACAGCTAATTCTGGTGTGAAACCTTTATTAACTTTTTTTTTTTACCTTTAGCGCTTTTCTTTCAATGATATTTGAGCTTATCAGCCACAAAAATATGGTAGTAATAATAATAATAATAATAATGATATTATAACAGAAACAGGAAGACTCAACAATCACTATTTTCCGAGCTAAAAAGAAAGAAAAGAAACTTCATAAACACAACACGGTCTCTGACCCAGAGTCAAACTTGCCACAGACACACAGGCCTTTCTGATGTAGGCCAAACAACCGCTCTGTCTGACAGACTAAACAGAGCTGGCCGCCTGGCAGCCAAGCGCTCCCATTGGCTCAATGCACATTCCTCACCCAATTAGAATTCCAATCATACCTGTGGGGGCGGGGCACATTCAGGGGGCAATAACCTCCGTTTTGATCCAGAGCTAAAATGATGAGGGTCTGCTCACACACACCCACACACACTTTCTCTGCTGCTCTCCTCATCATAACTCATTTAAAGCATCACTTTCTATTAACTCATTTCTTGTCATTTTCTGTGGAGATATTATTTTTCATATTTGACATTCACAATTACTATTTAACAGTCCCGGTATTACTGATTTTCTCAAGTCTCCCAATTAGTTATTTGTCTAATTGGTTAGTGGCAAAAGGCATCCAAAATCCAAAGGCTGGATGTACATTTATTTTTTTTTTCACTTTAACTCAAAAATGACCAAATTACTAAATCATACAATTGTGTGTTTTACATATTTTGGGTTTCCCCCCAATTCTTAATTGTTATAACTTTATTTTGTTTTCAAATTCCTAGTCTCTTAAAACAATTGTATTCAAAGGTTTTTTTATTAACTGTGGGGCCTCTGACAATAACTTTACGATCACGGGATCACAATTATCTGGTAACAACAGCCGGATGAACAAATAAAAACGTCCCATTCCCACCATTATTTGCCCGTCATGTTCCACCTTTAGTTAAGACCCAGTCTCTAACATCTTGCTGTGCCCACTTCCTCTGCTATGTATTAACAGCACCCGAGTGGACAATTGAATCCACAAAGTAATTATGTCTAGGAGCTTAACTTTTAATTTTTAATGACTGCATTTCTACCAGAGTCTGTTGACAAAGATGCCAAGACTTCAATCCAAAGCCCCGTAATACAGCATCACCACCAGCCCAATTAAAAGGATCTTCTTCTCCACAAGGGTATTGTTAAGCTAATACAGTATAAGGCATAAAATGAAGAGAGAAAAAAAATCATTAGATGTCAATTAATCATCTACCAAAAATGTCATGACTGTCACAGTCCTAATGAGTAGTTGCTACATAAAGAAAAGCAAATGTGAATTCAAAACTTTAGCTTGAACAGCTAAATGAGAGACTATGTGTAATTAGCAACATCCATCATAATGATTAACTTTGTGTTTCCTCCAGTGTTTGTCCAAACTAAGCATATCAATAAGGCTTTTGTCTGCAAGAAAGCAAATTCTGGTGTTTGCTTGTTCAGTTTTGGATCAGAAGAAAGCCAAGCCGTCTGCCCAGCGGCACAGAGAGGTCATTTCCATTTGAATAGAGGCCCCTCCATGCCTAGTGGCGTTACATTAGCTACAGTAAAAACCATTGTTCCAGCTGTGTATGAGAAAGAGGTTGAGGGAGACTCTTCTATGCCCTACGAGGAGACTCTGACCCAGAAAGTGAATAAATATCCCCGATAAGTTGATTACGTGATCCCCAAAGAGTAAACTTCTCTGGGTCGGGGTAAGTTCAACCAGTCCAGCTGCAGCTGACACAGCAACGAAAAGCCAATCGATACCCATTGGTAAACTAGGCTAACATGCCATAGTTACAGATAAATCAATTTGAAGAGAGGTTGCATTTCATATTTGCTGTCATTCTTGCAACAGAGAGTGCCGCATTCATGAGAAGTGATAGGTACGGTTAGTGGTCACCTCCGAAAATGGGTGTAGCTAGCAAGCATTAGCGGTCAACATTAAATACAATGTTACTACCAGCTAAAGCTAACCGGCTAAAAAGCGGGTATTTGTACTTAATAAAGTGTGTTTCAAATGTTTCTTTTTCCAATAACCCCAACATGGTGGATTAGTCGTCTGCCGCAGCTGTAAAACATAGACATATTGACTGCTTTTTGACTGTCCTCTCGGTAATTTAGTTAGCATGTCAGCTAGCAAGCTAGCACTTGTGCTGCTGTTTGCCACACAAAAAACCGGATGTTTGGACATACAAGAGCAGAGCCAAGACCCTCAGAGAAACTTGGTGATGCCTTGTTCGGTTTAACAAGGTCTATATGTTCCACCGGCGGGTATTAAAGACCGTGTTTCAGCTCCAGCTAGAACATGCAATGTAAGCGGTTTCTTTTGGTCTCGCTTTTTACCTGTCAGTCGGATTTTGATGCTGGACCCGTTCCTCCGACTCCCAGGATTCGACATCACTCCGGGAAAAAAGATCACGTAAACTTCCCGTTGGAGTCGTCCAAAATCACAGTTTCACCATAAAATGGGACTGCGGATGACTATAGGTGAAAATCATGCGGTTTGTTTTTGTTTTCTTTACGGATAAAAATGTATTATTTCACCGCAAAGTCCTGCGCTCCTTTGAAATCCAACAACACGGGAGAACATTTTCGGGCAGGCTCAAGCACGTAGCCGGCTGACGTCATGTTCTTAACGCTGCGTGCTCGCCCATGTAAGCGTGCACGTTCTGCTGAAAATTATATTCTTGCAATTTACTTTAAAATTACCTATTTTAGGTGAGATGGACGGATAAATAAATGACTAAATAACTAAATGAGGGATTTCTACTAATCCCAAGTCTAACACGGACTACTTTAATATCACTTGCTCAGTCTAACTCATTTGATCTCGTCCAACATCATCATATTAATTAAACTGTTTGTAAAGAAATGTGTAGGATGGGCATGCAATTTAATGGGTAATCTCTCCTCCAACATGATGTCCAACCCAAAATCACTTGTGTAGGTTCTTGTGAATTATTGCAAGGCTCATGGCATGTTGCTTTTCAGTGTCGCCCACACCATACCCTTCTTAACTCTGCCTTCTGTATCTAATTTACATTCAATTTCTCAGTTATACCAAATGTTAAAAACTCAGATAAACTGGATACCAGTTGTAGTGGGAAAAAAATTAAAAATTAAAAAAAAATTATTACATTTTCTGAAGCTGTCCTGTATCAAAATGACCAAAACTTTGTAAATCAAGAGAAAAAGGTTTCCTAAAAGTGTCGTTTTCTTTCAATCATGATTAAAAAGTTGATGTTTAGTAATATCTGTATTTAAACTAAACTATGACACATTGTGTGCTTTTAGAAAAAAAAAGTGTTAATGTATTTTCTGAGTCATCCAGTATGCTGTCAAAATGTTAAAACCTTCTATAATCTTACAATAGAATTAAAAGAAAATAAAGGAAATCATATTTAACCATGTTCCTTGAATGTGCTCCACAGTTCATCTTAAAAGATATACAGTAACTTTTAGATCCTTCTGATTGTTGAAAATAAGTAAATACTGCAACCCATTAGGATTCATCTTCTAGTTGGAATTAGTACCGAACTTTACAACACATAACCATTGTTATAGCCATGTGTTCAGCTTGACCTATAGTGGAGCCAAAGAAGAAAGATTAAAAGTCAGCACTCAACTTCAGACAGCTAAGCGAGAAACCACCAACAGAGCCAGAAACCTGGGTGTAGTCCTGGACTCAGACCTGAACTTCAGTAGTCACATTAAGACAGNNNCATGGAGAGGCAGCGTTCAGTTTTTATGCTCCTCACATGTGGAACAAACTCCCAGAAACCTGCAGGTCTGCTGAGACAGGGCTAAAAACGTTTCTATTTTCCTGTACATGAAATGTGCTATACAAATAAACTTGCCTTGCCTTGCCTTGCCTTGCCTACAATGGTACTTCTTGGACGTCAGAAATAGTGCACAGTAAAAAGTTTGGATCCAATAAGAGTGAGAAAGTTGCCCAATGACTCAGAAATCCTATTTAGATAAAATGGATGCATTTCTTTATCTTAAAATGATTGAATATCTAGTTGGTAGCTTTTACAACTCTATCTATAGAGGGCTTGAAGGGGCTAGAGCCCGTACCAGGCTGCACTGAATGATTACAGCCTATGGACGGTAGGAGAAAGGAGAACCACAGGAAAACCCACATGGTCATAGGGATAATATCTAGATATAACATCATATGTGCTGCTGCCTTACCTGGTGTGCTTTAAGACATGTGTATCAGAAAAGTAACACATATTGTGTGGGATGCTAAAACATTTGTGAAAGACTAAAGGAAAGTGGGGTATCGGAGATTATGGCAAGTGGGATTTGGCTCTTTACCAGTGCCAGAGTTAGCAGCACGCCTGCAGTATTAACTGAAGGGAACAATGGACCTTCTCTCTGCAAGCTGTTTACAGGACACTGCAAATCCTCATAAGCACTGAAGCTGCTCACACACTTCCAAAGGCTAGGTGTACTAACACACACGTGTAGATTCAACTTTTTATTCTCTTTTTTTTCATCTGTTGAGCCGTCTGAGTCAAATATCCGCCCCCTCAACACACTCAGGCACACACTCACCCTCTGACTTGTATTCATACATGCTCTTGAAATGATTACTTCCCCGCAGACGGAAGTAACAACTTCGTCATCATCGTCTTCCTCTTTATAAAAGAATGTGTGTGAGAGGTTTTACCATGTTCGTCTACACGATTAGAAGAGTTTTGTTGTTGTGAAAACACACGGTTAATAAAGGTCGAGCCATTCTTTATACAGAGAAGCTGGAAAATCTTACTGATGAGCAAATGTGTGATATGATGACACAGAAAATTAACACAAGAAAACAAGGTCGGAGAAGAAATTACAAGAGGAAAAGACGGGTATGAAGATGAAAAAAGACAATAAGGACAGCAAAATGGTCCGTTTGTGCCAGAGCCTAAACTTTAAAGTCAGGAGAAAAAGCTGTTGTTTGCCAATCAGAAGGTTGATGGTTTGATCCCCGACTTCCTCAGTGCACATTTTAATGTCCCTGGGTGAGCCTTTGGACCCTACTTTTCCTCTTGAGTGTTTTTATGTCAGAAGGAAAAGCATCACATTAGCTGTAGGACTGTATGGACTAAGAGGTGTTGTGTGGGGTGTGTGAATGTGCCTTGTAGTGTAAAGGTGCTTTGAGTGATCAACAAGCCTAGAAAGTGCAAAATAAAGACAGTTCATTTACAAAAAAGACTACAACAAACTGTAACAATTAAATTTTAAAAAGCTGAATAACAGGCTTTTATTATAGAACTTATTAGAAGAGAGAAGAGTTTTGTATAAAATTAAACCATTAAATCCCTTAAAGCTGATCCCTCCATCCATCCATCCATCCATCCATCCATCCATCCATCCATCCATCCATCCATCCATCCATCCATCCATCCA
>JAOXYM010000022.1:2515878-2535188 GCA_028567055.1 Leptatherina wallacei
GGGTTTGTTAATATGTGCTTAATCCTCCACAAGAGCAAGTTTCTGGCACATTAGGGATTGCTGTGGGTTTGTTTGTCAGTAAAACAGCAAAAATGGCGAAACCAGAGTTAGTCTGAAGTTGCTGCGGAGACGTGACAGAAGATGCCGTCTACATGTGGATTTATAATCCCAATCCTAATTCCTTTCTTCTGAAATGTACCACATGGCCCCAGCTCTTTGTTTTGCTTTACATTTGACATAAAGGATTGGTGCTCATTCGTCCCTTCAACGGAAGAGTTTTGGGGCCATTTCGGTGTCTTAATGTCCACCGCTGCTTGATGTTGAGGTCAGGGAAGGAGAGCCACGTTGCAGATCTTGGGGAAGTGATATGAGCTTACGTTTATATATAAACCTTTATTTAACCAGATAGTTTAATAGAGTTCATTTGTAATAGACGTTCATTTGTAATTTACAATGACAACCTGGTAAACACAGACGCACTTTACTCTATTTAACGTTTTAAAACCTGATATCAGACCAGATCAGAACGGATACCAAAATGGACATTTTGGAGACCTTGCCTGAATTGTCTGCACTAAAAATTTTGTTTGCTTCACGTTATCAGAGTTTGCCTTTGCAGAGATAATGTTCACATGTTCTTCTGGGATTTGACAGACTCAGAGTTACAGCTGCATTATTACAAATAATATCCATATTGATCCTGAAAATGTTTTATTTATTTTTTTTTTTAAGGAAAGCCTGAAACTTTTTTCATTTGTGCTATGTGCCATCTTCATTCATTCCTCACCAGTAACACATATACTAGTATTTATACAAATTAAAAAATTCTCACAAGTCTTCTCTTTGCTGTGACTCTGCAATAGTTATTCCAATAGATTGTGATGCTGAGATGTGCTCATTTAATTAAGGGTATGCAATTTTTGAGCCTAAAAAATTGGCACCGGGCTCATGTCTTGCAATATAATATTGTCCGCTGCTGAGATTGACACATGTATTGTTTTTCCTTAATGGATATTTTCCATTCATAGTAAGTAGTGAAGTCAGAACATTTGTTGTGACTACCTGAAGTAAAACAAACAAAACAAAACAAAAGAAATCCCACACTGTGATGACTAAAAACAAAAACAAAAACAACTAAGTAGGCCTGCTCAGTACATCCTGTAAGACTGTACTGTATACAGTTGTGTCTCTGTCTGCTTTTCTTTTCTTTTTTTTATGAAAAAAAGAGGAAAATGCAGGGTTTAGTGTGAAGACATGTACACATATTCGGGGCTAAAACAAATAACTCTGACCACAGTACTACAGACAAAAGCGGCTGACTGAAAAGGCTAAATGAGAATAGAGGAAGAGATCTGCAACACACATCTGGTTCTAAAAGGAGGAAGCCGAGGTGAATTTTCTCGGTAATGAACTCCAAAATAGGAGAACTGAGAAGAGGAAACGTGTGGTGACTTGAGGGGGTCTGCGTGTGATGACTGTGTGTGTGTTATTTGTGTGTTCATGTCAGCGCGCACGGTGTAACTTCTGCATGTGCATGAATGCAAATGGTTGTGAGTTGGTCTGAATGCTTGCGGTTTCATCATCTGCAGTGACTGTAGCAGCTTATGCACGCTGCAGTTACAAATAATAGCTTCAGGTGTGATTTTTCACGCTTCAGACAACGCTGGAAAAGCATCGTCACTCATTTTATTCACCTGCTGCAAATCAGATGTTTTTCTGGCGGTATTTGCCTATATTTTAACCAGTGTTTGTCATTTCTGTGCAATATGAAAAGTCAAGCTGGGGTCCACGCATGCACAGCACCGATCAGAGTGTGGAAAAGTGTGTGTTTACATGAGCAGGGGCATCAGATACCATTCATTTGCCTAACTGTTGGTTTATGTCACAAAGCAGGATTGTTGAATAACGCCCACTAACCTGACGGCATGCAAATGCAACAGATGCATGCGTGTGTGTGTTTTAATATATAAAAAAAAGGAGTGGAATGATGACGTGAGGAAATCCAGCAGGTGTAAGAGGAAGAGAAAGGGAGTGCAAACATGGTGGAGAAATTAGAAGGGGATTAAAGAGAGGCTGGTGGAACAAACACCTCCTCTTTAAAATATGTTTCCAATTGAAGTGGGGAGTGCAACGCCTCATATGACTTGTTTATCTGTTTCACTTATCATATTACACACAGTCAGAGTAAAAATAATCACATCAGATCGCTGAAGTTTGGTTTGAGAGATAGCTGCGTGTATGAAAGCGGATATATTGCCTTAGGACAGGTTATCACCTGAGGCGATATATCCGCATTCACACACGCAGCTATCTCTTCAGGTACTTGAAGCTGTACAGGGGTTGCCTGAAGATTTCAAGTTTGTAACTGAACACGGTTTGAAGAGTATTTAAAAAAGTGAGCTTACCTCTGCAACTCTTTCCTCATTGCATTGTGGGTTATGTATTATTGGACACGTATGTATGCACAGGAAAACAATGCGATCATTTTTGAAAGACATTTTTAGATTGACTAGCAATGATGTCACCCATTGGTCTATGGGCATAATTTTAAAGCAATACTATATAACCTTGGCATATTTTCACATTTTCCACCCCTGAGGACTAATTCAGGATCTGTCTTGTGTCCTGTCTCTTCTCTGAGCTCTCTCCGGCCAGTAAAAGTCAGCCTGATGTCGATTCTAGTTTTTTCTTTTACTCTGTCACTTCATCTTTTTCTATTCATCTCTTCCTCCGATAATACCCTCTTGCATTTCTTTGCTGAGTCCGGCATGGTGCATGTAAAAAACAGCCAGTGTGTTGATATCCACGGTTGCTGGCGTGTGATGTGGCGCCGTAAAGCAAAACTCAGCTGTCATGTGATGCTCTGGGTTGGAACACAAAGTTGTGAAGTGAGGTTTCTCAGCCTTGGGACGCTGCAAGGCTATTAGGGGTGTAACAATACATTGATATATTGATCATTTGGTCTATATAGATCAACATCATTCCAAACAGCAAACATTGTTCAGAAATTGATACAATAGCCATTTATCAAATGCACAATAATTTTGAAATTGGCTGTATTTTTTAGCTCTCCTGGTTTTAGTCTGTTTTTATTATAGGAAAAGATGTTTTTTTAAATTTGAATTTAAGTTGATTAATTTAAACACCTGAGCTCAGGAATAAAAATGTAAAATGATATTTTGGTTGTTTTTGTTTTTTTTCAATTTTTATATGAATGGAAATGACTGTGTTCAAATACCTGTGATATTGTTTCATGCCAATTGTTGGATCTTCAATCAAATAGAATCCAAATCGGATTATGACTGAGTTTGAGATATTGGCAAACATCGAAGCGCTATCCATTAAATGAATATAATATTGTATTGTGATCAAACTGGTGATTTACACCCCTAAAGGCTATGATGCCCCCAGTAAAGGGCATAATGAATGCCAATGTATCATCAGAACAAGACAAAAGCTCAAAGTATTTAGGTTGGAAGCTTGTATAGTATTTCTCTAAATCTTGAGTTCAGCTTTTTATCACCAGCATCTTAATTCATCCCTTCCATACCCACACTCATACATGAAAAAAAACCACAAACAAATTTTTTTCTCTCTTTTATACTCTCTGACTTATTTTGTCAACAAGAAAAATTGTTTCATTCTGTTTTTCATCAGAAAGGTTCAAGCTGAGGGTTTTTTTCTGTGTAGAATGTGGGTGTGTGCTAAATCCCCCCCACAGTCAAAAGATAGGCATGCTGGATTCATTGGTATTTCTAAATTGACGGCATACCTGGTATGCCCCCTGGGAAAAGCCAACCCAGTCTCATGACAGAATGTGTAAAATGAGGAAAATGTTGACATTTTGCCAGAACCAGCTCTAAAATTGTGATTTTTTTTTTTTTAAAGAATTCATTTCTGTACTAAAACACAGCTTGCTACAGAATGATGTGGTTGTTCAACATCTCTTCTTCTCGCTGTGCGATGATGTCAGTAGTCAGCGTCTCAATGCATCATGGTGTACACATTTGGCATTCTTCCTTAGTGGGACATCTCACACCATGGAGATACAGATACTCAGCACTGTTTTGCAACAAATTCTTATGAGGATGTTGGAGCGGGTGGAGTGATGTGTTACTTTGTCAACTATATGACATTGTTGGGGTGTAACAACAAATTGAAAATTGACATTGAAGGTATCCATCAAACAGTAATATATAGTAATATAATCTTAATCATTTGTGACCCATGCTGAAGAAAAAAACATCTGGAATTGTTTACATTTGCTTTGATGATCAAAATGCCAATATTAAAAGGTGTGGTGTGTAACGATGACAAGTCAGACTGTATTACCTAGTTATTATAACTAAACCAAAAACTTGTGAATTACACGTCTTTACTCTCTCAATATATAAAGTTCAATGTTACACATTTTACTATTCACTGATTACAGTTCATGTCATGTCATGTGGACGCTGCTCTACACACAAAGAACATCTTGGATGTCATCTCATGAAACCTGGACACATCTGTGTCTTGAAGATTTGCAGGAATTTTTCAATTGCATCCTCTCTGATGAAACTGGGATCAATAAACAGCTGATTTGGCCAGGGTGTACCTTGGTTCTGTTGGTGTGATGATAATGTGAGACAAGAGAATGAATAGATAGATGTAATTACAGGCAAAAAGGTGCAAAGAGATGCTTCATTTTTCAGATCTTTTACTTAAGTTTACAGAAGCATGAATGTTGCATGAATAGTTACAGTGGTTCCCAACCTATTTTCCTTGAGGATCCCTTCATGCAAATACCAAAAAGCCAGGGACCCCCTGCCCCACCCCGTGCTGAACCTATGCTGGTTTTATGCTTTCGCACCATAAATACTAGATTCTGGCTGAGTCCTGTCCTTAGATAAAGCCAAAATCAAATGAACAATTTATAGCCTTATTTTTTTTTCTTAAAACAGGTACACTGTGTGGGCATTAATCACAATAGCTCTGAATGTTTAAGCCTTGGGAACCCCCTGTGCTCTTCAGCCCCCCCCCTTCCCAGACCCCAGGTTTGGAACCACTGGTTACTCACAATGTCAAAAGGAGTTAAAAAAAAAGTTCTGCTATGCAAGTTTAAAATTGAGAGAAAAAAGATGCAGGATTAAATCAGTGCAGTGTGCTTATTGCATCATTATACAGTCAATCTAATCAAGCACATCAACTAAGTCCCAAACTTTTGCCATCAAAGGGTGGAATATATCGCTATGGAAACGAACACATGACACGCTGGATGTTTTTGAATTCACAAATCTATTGTATTTGTTTTTTCTGGAATTGAAGCCTAAACTCTAAACTTTGAGGAAATCTGTCTTTTGTTTTGCTCCTGCTAGCTACTCTTTAAAGCTGTGTGTGTAGCCGTGCTTTGGTCTAACTGCAAAACAGTTGAGAATAAGCTAACCAGGGCAATGCTAGCATTTGTATGCATAATGGCCTCCATAAGATGCAACTGCACATCTTAATCCCCTGGTCAGGTCACTGCTCTTTGAGTTGATTGTATTTTCATAAATAGCTATACCAGAATAATCTACAATTTCCAGCACATCCTGTTTATCTTAGCCTCGCTAAGTTAAGGTAATTTAGTTCATGCCACTAGCTTTGCAGGTCTTAAATCAAGGCTCTGCACATATTGTATGTGAGATGATCATCAACCTAATTTAATATAAGATAAACATGTAAGTATTGATGTTAGTATCAAATTGTGTGTTAAATTTCACTGGTTAGCATGTCGGCACCATCAAAATGAATATAGGATTGTATGATAATTTATCGAACGGTTGTTGAGATGACATTTAACTATTATGCAAATGACATTATTTAAAGGGCATGTGCTGTTTTCATCTTCCCTAAAGTGTTATAAACATAGTCTGATTATGTGATTTTAGACAAGAAGCAGTGATATAGGCATTGGACACATGCGGCACCCTGCGTTCCCTGAAGTTGGTTTTGCTGCTTCTCAGGGCGTAGGAGATGGAGAACGGGACGTCAAATGATGTGGAGGCCATGTGGGAGCAGGTGGAATGCAAACGCTACGAGCTGAGCCGCACCATATCCCCAGCTAAGCTCACCCCCTACCTCCGTCAGTGTAAAGTCCTGGATGAACAGGACGAGGATGAGATTCTCAACTCCATGCTGCTGGTCGCAAAAGCAAACCGGACAAGTGGGTAGAAAGATGTGTGACAGTGTGTGTTGATTTGGGACAGCAGAATTCCCTTTTCTTTGATGTACTGTTATAATTCAGTAGGTTTATCATTGGTTTAACTCTATTATTGTAGCCTGTGGATCAAACACCAGCTTTGTTTCTCCACATCTGAAATTATGCTCTAGAATGTAACCAATGGAAATATCAAGTGCTTTGTGTTGAACTTAAAATATGTTCATCAAACCACCATCAGGCCGTCTACTTGACATCCTCCGCACCAAAGGAGAGCGGGGATATGTTGCATTCCTTGAAAGTCTGGAGTTTTACTACCCTGACCTGTACAAGCTGGTCACTGGGAAAGATCCCACGCGGCGCTTCTCCACCATTGTTGGTAAGGCAGCCACACAACTACACACACACCCAGGTGTATGCACACACACAAGTTTTATTTACTGCTTATCTGATCTGGTTTTGATAGACTGCAGTTTGTTTTCCTGCAAATAAGCAGAAATTGGTGCATGCACCTAAGTGCCAACATGTCAAGGCAAATCTGGTTATTACAGGCTGTTCCAAATGCTTGGAAAGTAGCTATGGATAAGGAAGAATTACATGCAAAAGGAAGGATTGCAATTATATTGGGCGTGTAGCTCTTTTCAAGCAAGAGTAGTCATATCAGTTACCGGCTTAAACGTCCAGCAATCTTCATTTATCCTGCTCTGCTGGTTGAGGTTGGAATCAAATCAACTTCCAGAGCAATCTTTTTACACCCCGCAGTACATAAAATACAGTTTTTCCATCTTTTTTTCTCATCCTCTGTTTCCTTATTTCAGTGGAGGAAGGTCACGAGGGCTTGACTCAGTTTTTGATGAATGAAGTGATGAAACTGCAGCAGAAATCCCAAGTGAATACCCTGCAGTTTGCTGAGCTCAGCAGGAAGAACTGCACACTGGAGGACGAGCAAAAGAAGCTTCGGCTGGCCAATCAGGAGCTTCAGGCCTTCCAACAGAGTAAAAACACATTATTTTATGTTTATCCCCTGATCATGTTTAAAAAGCTTTACATTATCTGTATTTCTGAGATACTGGGGAATTTTAGATGTGTCAAATGGTTGAACAGTTAATCAAAACTAACAGATTATCACCATGCACTGAAACTCCTACCCAACCACATGTGCTTGGTTTACCTTGCTCGGTGCACCACATTTGAGTTTAACAAGGATTTCCAATCACATTGTCTACCAAAACTAGGACACCGTGATCTCATGTGCTGTGCAGCTGGTACACGAGGCTCATTTAAACTAAAACAATAGCTAAAAATAATGCGAGGAAGCTGTTTAGACTAGCTCAGTGCACAGTTCTCTCACAGTTTCGTCCAGTAGTTAGAAACAGAAGATATAGTTGGCATGACAAGTTAGAAGTCTGCTTTTATCATACCGACATACTAAATGATGTGCAGATAATTAGTGATAAAAAGGCCCTGCATCACTTTATTTATTGCCTAATTAACCGTGTTAGTCATTTATTATGATGACTGCGTGTCCTTAAAATACTTGATTGCAAAACAACACAAGGAAACACACTTTGTCATGTAGAAGTCAATAAAAGAAGTAGAATAAATTCTAGATGTTATGTAAGACCTAAACTAATCTTCCTCATTCATATTGTGGTTGGTGTTCCAGGGTACAACAAGTTGAGAGAAGAGAGGAATACTTACAGCGACGAGTTGCTGAGAGTAAAGGATGAAAACTACAAACTGGCCATGAGGTATGCTACGCTCAGTGAGGAGAAGAACATGGCTGTGATGAGGAGTCGAGACCTGCAGCTAGAGGTACTTCCTGTCACAAATACACCATGGTTGCTCTGTGCTCTTGAAAAAACGTGGAAAATTATAGTTATTGTTAAAAAGCAACATCGTAGAAGAAGCTGAAAAAGTTTTAACTGTAACATAAGCTGCATAACATTAGCAGATAGAAGCTTTTACTTACCAGTCTCTGTTGGCTGCATGGTAGATTAAACACCACACTGATTCATCCCCTAAATAGTTAAAAGTTGTATTACATGATAGACTTTTTTTGTATTCTTTTCTATTTGTTGTTGAATTTTTGGATATTTTCAACATTTCTTTCAACCCAGAGCACATTTACCAGCAGGTTTGGTGAAACTGGGGGATTTTGATGCTATTTAGAGGCTGTGACTCTTCTCTACAGATTGATCAGCTGAAGCACAAGCTGAACAAGGTGGAGGAGGAGTGTAAGATGGAGAGGAGACAGAGTCTCAAACTGAAGAACGACATTGAGAATCGTCCAAAAAGAGAGCAGATCTTTGAGCTGGAGAGAGAGAACGAAATGCTCAAGATTAAACTACAGGAGCTACAGTCCATCATACAGGTATGGCCTCACTGGAATATTTGTGCACAACAAAAGGTTTAGTTGCAGCAATTTGTTCTGCTGTACTGCAGTCAATTCCAGTTATTAAAGGATTCTCAGTCTATAGTGGAGACGTCTTTACAGAGAGCTGCATAAATAACATGTCTGTTTTGAAAACTGTGTTATTATTAGAGTTCTTACTTTGGCTTCATGCCTATTACAACATTAACAACTCATACAGTTAATATTTCACACAGTTTCCTATTTGTACATCCAACAGACACAGCAACATCAGGATTCATCTTAAATCTGCTTTTTATTCTTATAATCTTGCTATATCTGTGCATGTATGGGACCAACATTATTAAACAGGCCAAATGCAAGCCAATGGGAGTTATGTTTTCAGAGGAAAGACCCTTTGAACTCCTTGAAATTCCTCATTTTTGGTTCTGGCTTTACTTAATGACATCAGTATGAAACAGATTTTTATAAAGTCTGCCCAGTTGCTTGCTTAGCATGCCTCCAATGCAGAATTTAGCAGTTATCCAGCTGGTTTTGACTAAACAGATGAACAATCAGAGCAGACTGGGCCTTTTGGGAGAAGGGGTTTAGTGGGACTGGAGCTTTTTAGATGGAAGGTGACAAGTGGTAACACGAGAAATATATATATATTTTTTACATGAATGTGTGTAAAGGTCTTCTAGTTATCTAGTAGACACCACGGTCAAATGACGGACTTGTAAATGTGCTTTATGCAGGCATTTTAAACGCATGGAAGTCTCATATTCCTGTCCTATTGGTCACATCAGCTCTGCTTTCTGCAGCTTTAGTGAAGTGACAGTGAAACAAAACGATAATGACTTGTAGAGATTGTTTTTTTTTTATTCTTATGAACTTTATAACCTCTGACATTACAATGTTTTTGTATTCTTTATCAACCAGAATCAATAAAAAGTTTAAACTCTTATCATGACTCCAGTCATATGATTTCATATCTAACATTGTGTATTTGTTTCACACCCAGCCGTGTCCCTTACCTGCATCAGACAAAGCCATCCTTGACATTTTGGAGCATGACAGACAGGAAGCTCTTGAAGACAGACAGGATCTGGTCAACCGCCTCTACAATCTACTTGAAGAAGTCAGACAGGCAGAGGAACTACGAGATAAGGTCAAAACTGCACGCACATATGCAACTAATATACATTTGCATTATAGGTGAGGGATAGGGGGAAGTAGAGAGGGGAACACACCCAGCACCTTTCAGGCTTTAGACCTTCAGAAAACAACCTTTAAAGAAAGCTCCATCTCAGATTTGTCTCTGCATGACGTGGTCTGTCTTCCTTCTCAGTCTGTCTTTTTTGGGAGAAATAACGTAACCCCAGTGCTGCTGTGTGTGTCTTTGTTTGTGTAGTACTTGGAGGAGAAGGAGGACCTTGAGTTGAAGTGCTCCACACTTCAGAAGGACTGTGAGATGTATCGCAACCGAATTGACACCATCACTACACAGCTGGAGGAGGTGGAGAAGGAGAGGGACCAGGTGAGAGAGCACCCACGCAAATACATGTGTGGGTGCAAAAAATACATTTTTTTGTGTCACTTTATCTTTCAGTGACATGGTGTGTAACTGTGAAACACCAAAGATCATAGCCCGAGTGTGCAACACTTAATTCAAATAAGGTTTTATTCCAGCAATCAGCCCCTTCAATACCATTCCTGGTGTGCTATATGTTTTCTTTTATTAAACTTGACTTTATAGTAACATTTCTGCTCATGTTCCCTTGCTGCTGCAGGCATTTCGATCCAGAGACGAGGCCCAGCACCACTTTTCTCAGGGTCTCATCGACAAAGACAAATACCGCAAACAGATCAGAGAGCTTGAGGAGAAGAGCGATGAACTTCATATTGAGATCGTCCGCAAAGAAGCCAAGCTGCTCACACTTGAGGGTCGCTTGCGACGGATGTCCAAAGACATTCCCCTGGATCAGGTCAGACAGAGCAGAGCACTTTGATAAAGAAGAGATAAGGATCTCCATTGTCATATGTGTAAAATAAAGTCTGATTTACATTAACATCTGTGCACATAGACCACTTACATATAAGATAGAGGAGAAAACTTTTGTCCTGTGCCTGTTTCAAAAAACTGAAATGGTGGTTTCAAACTGCAAATGACTTTACCTAAAATAGCTACATTAGCTGCTACACTGCAGTATCTGTTACAGATGCATTAGCTGCTACAGACAGCTCAATGGTTAGCAGAGTAATAGATGACATTTTCAAAACTTAAGCTCCTAATTTTGTTGCTGGTAGATGAGGAGTTCCAGGTTTCTATGCAGTGTGTATTTTACTTGCAAAGAAGATGCATTTGTCCCGTACCTAAGAGAGAAAGAAAAACAAGCAGGCGCTAGCTGCTGATAAAAAGAGTTGTGCTGTACGCTCTGATCTCTGATGGCAGTAATCTGGGGATAAAAAGGAGCTTCACAAAGTTGTCAAACAGTTCAGGGAATTCAGATATACACTGTAGCTACAGTATATTTCCATGTTCTATGTTAGTTGCGCATGTTCATGGGTGCACGTTGGCAGCTAGCATAGCTAAGTGTTGTGGTTTAGTCAACCCTACAGTAAACACTTGTTGAGCCGGAGTCAATGTTTAATGGAAATGAATTAAAATCACAGATGAGTTTTTTTTTTAATCTACAGATTTCATGATTTTTTATTTCACTATGTTTTTGCAGAGTTTACCACGGGACTTCCATCCAACCATCATCTCTCAGGTGGGGGCACAGGGCCAGTCTGAATGGTCCAGCGATGAATCGCATGAAGACAAGCAACCATCAGAAAAGCAACCATCAGAAAAGCCTACCCTAGTACGCAGACCCAACCTTCTGGTCAGCTATCAACTACTCACATCATGTATTATCTATTTGTAAAATATATGCTCGTACCTGGACCAGCAACCCTTCAGGAGCCATATTAGTCCAACTTTTATCATAGTTACTCTGTAATTACAAAAAGCAAATAATATTTAATCAATGTTTTATTGAGGGAAAATAAAAAGGTTTATGGAAAGGATTAACTGAAGGTGCTGCATTCTAGGTGATACATGAAATGTCCTTAAATGTTATTCATTTTTTACTTTCTGCTGTTTAACCACCACACATCTGTGGAGAAGTCATCAGAAAATATTCTCAACTAAAAGGTTTCAACATTTTGTCCTTTAGAAAAGAGCTAAGTCTCCAGTTTTTATGGTCAAAGACATTCAAATGAATTCGGATGCTAGTCATCGTACAGGTAAGCAGATTGTATCATTTCCCCAGCGTGTATCAAAGGCCTTCCCTTTGTGTAAACAAGTCTCTTGTTTGTTTCTACCACCAACCTTCAACTACAGTCAACGGAGATTTTCTGGAGATTCAGATGCCAAACTCTCATGGCAATGGCAACTCGCTCCCGCCCTCGCCCTCGCCCTTGCCTTCGCCCTTGCCTCTGCCCAGCTTCCCGATGTCTCCCACGTATCCTCCCACTCTGGCTCCCCCGCTCTCCTCCTCCCCGACCCCACCCCCACTTCTGTTCCATATTCCGGAGCAGACCAGGCCAAATTTGGTAAGACTGAGCCGCTGGTGTTTGAGTTTTCATCTGAACTTTCTCTGTTTTTGTGTCCGACTGATTTCAATCTAGTTATTTTGGCTGGCCTAATCTGCAGTTCTCTGTTTGTAAAATCTCCAGCTGCGTTACCGTAACGACAGCTTGATGTCCATAATGGCGGAGCCACCAGAGCAAGCATCACTATACCGAAGAGAAAGGGAAAAGGAGAATGACTTCTATCCCCGCAGGTACTTCCTGAATGACATGTAGATGATTTTATTGTACTTGTCTTTTAAGGCTCATCTCATATCTTGACGTTTTCTCTATTTTAGCCTGTCTGACTTTGATAGTGACAACATGGAAATTGAGGGTGGTAAAGTATTTTCACATAATGCTCAAAAATAGCACTGATATTTTTTATCTGAATGACTCCGTATCCTCTGTATACATGTTTTTAAAATCCGTCTATTAATTAGAATTTTTTTTGTAGAGGATGGTCCTAACTCTGTGGTCTCATCATCATCCTCCCATCAGTCAGAGGGGATGGATACATATGATCTGGAGCAGGTCAACAATATCATTAGAAAACTGTCTTTGGAGAGGTAAAGTCCAGCTTCTCACATGCGTGCATATATAAGAATAGCTTGATTTTACCTTTCACTGATAAACGTTTGTGTTTGCGTGCAGGCCGTTCCGTCCGTCTTTGTCCTCCTTTTCTAGAATCAGCGCGACCGTCAAGCCGGTGCAGGAGCTGTCGTTGCAAGGCGACAACCTGCTTAGGGACATCACGCTGGTTGGCGGCAACGAGAGCGGGATCTTCATCTCATCTGTCCAGTTCGGGTCCAACGCTGAGAGGGCAGGGCTGCGAGAAGGCCATCATCTCCTCCTGGTATGGTGGTAAAAATCTCTGCAAAGAAAAAAAAAAAAGTTGCAAGATTATCATATTTTTTCTGTTTATCTGTTTTATCTATGATGTGATAATTCTCTGTATTTGCAAAGGAGCATTTTAAAAAAGAACTTGTACTCATCTGTTTTCTGCTCTGATTGGTGAATCAGCTCGAGGGGTGCATACGAGGGGAAAACCAAAGCGTTTCATTGGACACCAGTACTCAGGAGGAAGCCCACTGGACGCTGCAGCACTGCTCTGGACCTGTCAAGCTGCACTATCGTGCCAATTTTGACTGTATGTAGAAGTTTGGTTTTTTTACTCCTCGGAGCTTTAGTATGGGGTGGTTGGACTTTAACTGTTAGATGAGATATAATACGTCATCAGGATCTAAAAAAAGTACAACTATCTTCTACTAAAGCTCAAAAATGTGCAAACATTGTATAGTGCTTCTACGATTTTGCTTAACTACATGTATGAATTCACTGGTATCTATGTCCTCCAGCGTATCGTCGTCTACAGAGGGATCTAGTGGAGGGCAAGCTAGCATCTGGTGACTCCTTCTACATACGAGTCAACCTCAACATCCCCGAGCAATCGGACAGCTGCTCTTTGAGCGTGCGTTGCGACGAGGTGGTGCATGTGCTGGACACCAGGCACCTGAGCCGCTGCGACTGGATGTGCGCCCGTGTGGACCCCTACACTGGCTCTGATCTGGCCGAGCGGGGCACCATACCCAGCAATTCAAGGTACAGAGGAGCTCCTCTTTGTTTTGTTTTGTTGTTTTTTTTAAAAAGTCCAACCCTCCCGACACTGATTTTTTTAGATTAGAACTGGTTTGGAAGTTCTGTCTGTTTATTGCATGTTTTCACTTGTCAGCTCCACAGTCTGCTGTTGCAGTCAGGAAGCAGTTTAAATAATGACGATAGGAAAATAATATTCTTGTGCAACTGTTTCATTATCTTGTTTTTGAGAAATTCACGAAATTTACGAAATTTGTTTCTTTGTTTTTTTCTCCTTTGTATTTGCAAATGTTTGTGAGGTTAGAGCGCAGCAGCTGCTTCTGGTAAAGATTCAGAAGTTAATGTCTCGAGGAGGGAAAGAAGACAATGAAAGCCACCGCAACAGCAAGGTAGGAATTTACATGAATTACTTTGTTCTTTCTTTCTTTCTTTCTTTCTTTCTTTCTTTCTTTCTTTCTTTCTTTCTTTAGATTCATTCTCTCTCTCTCTCTCTCTCTCTCTCTCTCTCTCTCTCTATATATATATATATATATATAATATTTACATTCATTTTATCATTCATTTTTTAATACAGTGGTTCTCAAATGTTCTCAAAATCTTTTTAAATAAAGAGGATAAAGTGGTTTTCTGTGGGTTTGGTTCACCGCTGTGACAAGGCATCTAACGTACATGCCCAAAATCATCTTCTCTCACTGGGATGATGCTAAATTAGTTTTTTTCATGTGGCATGTGTAATAACTTTGTTGTTTATGCATTAATGTGTTAAGAAATGAAGGTGCTAATTGGAGATTTATCTTTGCATTAATGGTTTAATTTTGACAGCCATGATATAAATCCAAAATTTGTTTGATAAATGTAGACTACATATTTTCTGGCGACTCCCAGAAATGATCACGTGACCCCCATGGGGTCCCGACCCCCAGTTTGAGAACCACTGGTTTAATATGAGGGTTGAAAAATAAACATCTGCTGATATGTAGAATCACTTTACGATTACAAATGATAAATTCTGCCTATTTATTTATTTATTTATCAGATTTGGTTTTATTTTATTTTATTTTATCTGATTTAGTTTTATTTTGAAAAATAATTTGAACATAGTCTGGTGGGATTTGGGACTGTTTTCCAATAACAGATTCAAACTTTATCTAAATTCTTTTATGTTTTGTTAATCTATCTTTATATCCTCATTATGTCTGTTTTGGTATATTTATCTTTTTAAATCACTTTGTGAGTTCAGTAACATTCATCATAACTGTGTTGCCTGGTGGCTGTTTCCACTTGTCTAAATCTACCTCTTTTCATAAAAAAGTGTATTTACTTATTGTGAGCCACCACATTTGAATTTCATGTTTATCTCTGTCCAGAACAATTTACAGCCGGAAGAAGCCAGCTCCTCTCCTGATCCTAAAGCCAGCCCACGCTTGTCTAGAGCCAGCATCTTCCTCACTCAGATACTGCAGGTAATAAAGTGCCAGAAAACGCTCCATCTCTTCAGAGCTACAGCCTCAGACCGTTTTCTCTTAAGCAAATGTGCCAAATTAGACAAAGCAGTGAGAAGCCTTCACTGAAATGCTCCTTCATGGATCTTTGTGTGTTTGTAGTTCATCAGCAGGGTGGACAAGTACAAGCGAATGAACAGCAGCGAGCGTGTGAGGCTCATCAACTCTGGCAGCACAACACTAACCAGACAAGGTATGGAAGCACTTAGTCCAGAAGATGAGCACAAAGTGTTCAAAAGGGGCCAGCAACCACATGCACAATGCTCATGCAACTAGAAAATTCACAGTTATTGCAACAGCTCAAGTTTCATTTTAAGTAGCAGATAAAATTCTAACACCGAAAGGACGAGGACAGCTTCTGAAAGAGGTTTCAATGTAAAATTTGGTGCGATCTTTTAGTCGGCTGAAAAAAGCAGCTGCTCTTTCTGAAAGGAGCTGAAGTGTCAGATGATAAACAGAGAAGAAAGTGGGACTGAACTTCACTTTGAAGGCAGTCAAAGTAAACAGTGGAAAATTGAAGCTGTCTAAAAATAAAGATCTGAGGGCTGAAAGGGTGTGAAGTCTCAGAGAAAAGTTGTGACTGAAGTTGTTCAAGCCTAAGATGGAAACAGGTAAGGAGTCACATAATGTAAACACTGAATTTTGTGCCCCATGAGAACCTGAAATGTCTAAAAGACCTGGCTTTAGCTGGCACGTGTACTGTTCGGCATGTCTCAGGGAGAGCAGCTGAGGTCTCTGAAGTCTGCAGAGCAACAGTGTAAAAAAAAAAAAAGGTGTGAAAACGGCATGAAACTAAAACTGTGAGAGCTGAATACTTATAATACCCAGAATATGATTCAAGACTATGAAACGGAAGTAAAGAAGTAAGGAACTTTAACAACAATTTTAACAATGTCAACAGAAGGACTGTGACTTCGGGATCGACCGATATGCCATTAGATGTGTTTTTATTTTTTTATCTGCATTATTCAACAAATATTAAAAGCAATGGAATCCTTTTTTTATTTTATTATTATTAAAATGAAATTGTGGTTGTGAAATACCAAGTTTGGCATACCATGTGTCTTAAAAGTTGAAATTTAACTTCAGTGGGTTAAATATGCATTTAGTTATATCAGAGAATGTTCATGGGATCCAAATCACCATTATAAATGCATGTTGATTGATTTTAAAATTACTCGTTTTAATGTGATATTTTGGGAGAACTACTAAGAGGGCCGGCATTAAGGGGCTGGGAAAACAAACATGAAAAGTAGCCACTAAAATAAGTGCTTTATTTTTAAATTTGGACTGCCATGGTATCAGCGATATTGCCGATATCGGCGGTATCTGCGATGTCGTACAGTCTATTTACATTAAATTGTTTGAAATTTTAATATGAATAAAATCCCACCAGGCTGGTCTCTCGTCTACAAACGCAGCTTAAATCCTCAAAGTTATTTTATCTGAATATCAAGAAAGTAAAGCAAATTCCTTTTGAGCTCATTCATAGATGCCATCCAGTCAGAAACTATCGTAAAGTTTGATTTAAGAAAGAAATTGATGAGAATTGCAGTCTTTCTAAAATGTTCCGAGAATTTATTTTGGCTTCACCCCGTTGTTCAGCGCTTTTGGTCAAAATTGCAGGTTTTTACTTCAGAAAATATTCTTAAGGTTTTTTTACCTACTTTGGGGAAAACTGTTTTATTACCCATACACACCAACAACAGATATATAATCAACCTTATTATCAGGAAAACAACCATTCTTTAAGGAATTTAAGCATTTTATTCACTCTCTCAATCAAAAAGCTGTAGCTATAACTATAACCGCTTGTAAAAGATTAAAGATATTCACATAGAGGAACACTTGTTATTTTCTTACCCTATTCCCTCCTGCATTAAAACATGTATTCTTTCTCTATATTCTGTATTTCGCTCATTACCCTATATTGTTTTATGAATATCTCCATCTTTTGTGATTTTTATTTAATGTTAATGCTTGAAAAAAAAAATCAATTATCAAAGAAATCACTGTATTTTCTCCAAGCACACGTGACTTTTTTGAAAAACTTTATTAAATCATAACAAGTAACACAGCACTTGTATGAACACCAACATCCAGCCAGCACGTTAGAAGATCAATTAGCACAGATCTCAACACAGACATGTTGCGATACAAATATAAAGATGTTAACTAACGATCCAACAACTCGGGGCCTGTGGAGCTCACGCTGCGTACTAATCGAATGCTGATTGGCTGATGTTAACGACAACAAACATTTAGTGACAAACAGGATAAAGCACCATAAGCATAAAAACATAGATTGTAGTAACGTTCACTTTGAAGTACTTGGTTTTACCATGTTGACTTTCTCTAGAAAAGCTAATAATCTGCCATCCCATAATGTCCCGCCGCTAGTTGTGACACTTTATTTGAGAGATGGTGACAAAAATGTACCGATTATACATTTTCTGATGAGACTGGGCTGCATCGAGAGACATCCCTGGATATCTGGATGTTACGGTGCTTGTTGTGCCCTCCTTCCTATCCTCTCCTCCCTCCCAAGTAGTTGAGGCTTGGGGTTGTTTATCAACTACTGTGAATAATATAATGGATTTATTTTAATTGGGCAACAGTGAATTGGACTGTATCTTTAAAAGTGCTTTGTGAAGACTTTGCTGTGTATTTCTGTGGATATATCATACTGACTAGTTGAAAAAGGTTTGAAAAAGATTTTCTCCCTCTTTTTGTGCTGATGCCATGTTCGTAAAAAGATGCCGCTGACCAGGACAATGAGCTGAGCAGAGGTTTGAACCTGATTCCATACAGCCCCGTCACCCTTCAGCGGACCCAGAGAAGACGGCCCGTCCTATTTACTCCCACCGCTCTGGCCAAAACCATCATCCAGAAAATCCTGAACATGGGAGCAGCCATGGACTTTAACATCTGCAAACCAGGTTAGTGCATGTTGGGCATAAGCTCGCAGCAGAGGACATCAAACATAAAGGGCAGGCGGATAGTAAGTGGTGAAAGGGGGTGAGGGTGGGAGAAAATGAAGCCTCTGTGGGGATTCAGGTCAGGTATTGTTACAGCACTATGGTGTAAATGTTGAGTGTAACCAGAGAGACAGTGCAAGCATCATGGGAGATGGCCTAGATGATACACAGAATGGCGCGGATATTTCAGATACTACATTACGTTGCAAATGAGTTGACTCCCTGTGGTGTAAATATGTTAAGAGGTCTGTAAAACCCCTTGGAGAATCAACACCCTACTCCCGCGGTAAATCTGTTCTGGGTAGAGGAGCTGAACATCTGGCAAGTCAAAAGTGCATGCGATGCCTTCATTACGCGAGAAGAGTCCCCTGGGACAAAACCTCGAGTTTCTGTTCCTTTTGATAACTGTCCTGTAGGGATGGTTGAGCACAGTTTGATTTTCAGCCTCGTTTTGCGAGACTTTTTCACTTTTCCCTTTTGTTGTGTAGATTCCCTGTCCAAGGAGGAGTTTCATCTGAAACAGAACGTGGAGCCCTTCATTCACTACAAAGAGAAACAGGCCTCATTTGAATGCATCACACGAGAAAACATCGAGGCTGTCGCTGCCAAAGTAGGTTTTAATCAACATGTGTGTACCAGCTTTAACCCTGAGGCCAGTGCTTCCCAACATATTTCCTTGACAGACCCCCTTCATGCAACTACCAAAAAGTCTTTGACACCTCTCCCTGTGCTGATACCATACTTGGCTTTATGCTACAGTTGCTTGCTTCTCGCCACAAATGAGGCATTCTGAGTCCTTTCCTTTAACTTTAAACATATAGCCTTATTATTATTTTAATTAGGGACGGATCATCTGTACTGTAGCGTTTCTTAGACATGTCTCATTAATGAAACGGTGCAGGAATAAACTATGTTACCAGGATAGCCATGCACTTTGTGAACATCGCCTTAATGTTAACAATCACAGCGGATCTCTGCAGTCGTAACCTCGCAGAGCCCCTTTGCTCTTTGGGCAAGGCAAGGCAAGGCAAGTTTATTTGTATAGCACATTTTCAGGTTCAAGACAATTCAAAGTGCTTTACATAAAA
>JAOXYM010000022.1:2539660-2554383 GCA_028567055.1 Leptatherina wallacei
ATATATATATATATATATATATATATATATATATATATATATATATATATATATATATATATATATATATATAAGTTCAGGTAAAAACTATAATAAGTAAATTATTTTACATTAAGTGTAGCTTATTAATATGCAACAGTGTTTTAAAAATATATATTTAGTCAATTTTGAAAATCTTTAAATTGTTTTATGGCTACTCCTATGCAGTAAATCATTAACAATACATCTTTTTTACCTTTTTTTTTTTTGCATATGTTTGTAAAGTTTACATTTATTTATTCATGTATTGCTATAGAATAAAAGGTGCAAAATTTATATATGAGCTGTTTTGGAGTAGAAGTGTAATGCATTATGAAATACTCCTCGAAAGATTTAGTGGCCTCCATCTCTCTCAAACTGTACTTAAGTGCTTGAGTAAATGGGCTTTCATTTGATCGGTGGCAGATTAACTTTATGCATTTTGCCCTGATGATAAATCTGGTGTGATGTGCGTAATAATGCCGCAGTTAATTCATTGGTGTGTGCAGAGAGAAGAAGAGGAGTGCAGTCTGGCACCTCTTGTGAGTTTTTTCCATGTCAATGGTTCCCTCTTTGCTTCAGGAAATAATATAGGGACTGTTGCACGAAGGCTACCAAATTTAAGAGTGAGCCGGAGTGGAAAAGTGGACGCCCTGTGGCTTCTAACTAAATAGGAGGGAGAAGATAAACTGGACCCTGAGAAATGGCAAATGTGGCTGGGAAAAGTCACAGGTACAACTCTGTATTTACTTTAGACCATTTTAGGGTAATTGTCTGAAAAGCTTACTTGTGTATTGCTTGAGTAGACTGAGGTTTAGTGTTTTTCTTACATGCAAAATGCATCATGTTTAGGTGTGTAAAATATTTTGTAACGACCCTCTTTCAAAGGTGTCTAACAGAGAGGTTTTTATGATCTCAAGAGAGGATCGTATTGAGACTGTAATTCTTAGTAAGGCTGGTGTAGCTCGAACATATTGCTTTTTAGTGTGCCGAGCTCTCTAACATAAAGTTATTTCACAACCACTCGTGATTTTACTGCTGGGAGTGGTAGTCAGGTCAACTATAAGAGCTGAAACAGACATTCAACACATGCCTTGTTATAAATCCAGCCCATAAAGAGTCACAGGTTCCCTTGCCTTATGTTTTAGGCTATTTTTTGTTGAAAAGAAAGCCAGAAAGACCATAGATTGTTTATTTGGCCTTGGTCTGTGTGTGTTTGAGCATGCTTCAACCAGAAAAAAAGAAAGAAGACGAAACAAAACGACTAAAGGAAAGAAAGATTGGCCTGAATAGATTTTTAAAAAAGAATCACTACATCCAGTTGTCGTCGTGTTGCAAAATCACAAAATGATTCATTGCTGTGTTACTGTAATCAGAAATGTATTTTCTGTGTCTGAATCTGAAAGATGGAAGATTTAGAGGTGTTTCCTGTGTGTTCTGCAGGTATGGAGCAGGGCTGAGAGTCAGTCCTTGACTGGCCTTTCCTTTTCCTTGTACAGCGCCTTCCAGCTGTGCAGCAGCATCATGATAAGCCCCATCCTTAACACAGACTCTGCTAAAGCTGCTGTGTGACCACCATCATGGTGAGATGATGCCCCTGGACTTCGGATCTGTTGCCATGGTAACGTTGTAGCATGAGACCTACTATTCCAGTCTGTTGCCCTGGTACACACCAAAAGACCCAGGTAACTGTTTCAGTTTACTGCCATGGCAATGCTGTGGTGACGCCCTATAAAATCATAAAGTCTGTTGCTATGGTGATTCTGTAGCAAACAACAGTCACTATGGGAACGTCCAGGATGTTCCGCATTTTTGTAATCCTGGGGTCAGTTTTCATGATTCTTCTGATCATCATCTACTGGGATGATGTTGGTGCCTCCCACCTGTATTTGCACACGCCTGTATCGCCGGGACCCAAAATCCCACATCCCCCTCCCCAGCCGAGGCCTCACACGACTCGGACCCCGTCTTTCCTGTCTGATATTGATGCCTTCGTTAACCAGTTCCTGGAGCCAGGAACCGGGGAGCCCACAGATACTGCCCCGGCTGACACGAGCAACCAGTCGGAGAAAGCAGAAGAACGGTATATACCCCGGAGGGAGTGGAAGATTCACCTGACTCCAGTTGCAGCAGAGCTCCGCGAGAGACAGGTCAACATGATTATTATTATTATTAGTAGTAGTAGGTAGACTCATTAGAGAGTCATTGTTGCTTATTTCAACTGTTTTCCTGCAGACAAAAGTACAAAGATAATGCTATATTTTTGTTAAAAGAACCTTAAAGGTTGTATAAATAAAATATGTCTAAAAACAGGATGTTGAGTCTAAGCAGACAAGTTTAAGTTATCAGTATGTTATCAGTCATCTCATTACACAGACATGTGAAAAAGAAAGTACATCCTCTTTCAGCTGCAAGGTTTTAAAACTCAGCATAATAGAAAATCATCAGGTCATGGCCAGGTCTTAACATGACCAACACACATGAAAAATGACACCTTATCTTTGTTTATTCAACAAAAACCCGCTTCCTTTGGAATTCAGAGCGTAAGCAGGGGCCAGGTGCCAGAACATGGCCGAAACAGCTTAGGGTTGCAAAGCTGTGTCTGAACGAAGGTCAAGACATCTGGAATGATGTAGGTTTGGATGTTTTGGTCATGACGCACCACATTAGGTGAGAACCAAACATAGCATATCAGCACAAACATGTCACACCCACTGTCAAGCATGGTAGTGGAGGGGGGACGATTTGGACCATTGAGTGGACCATGAACTCCCCTGTATGCCAAAGTATTCTGGAGTCAAATATTAGGCCATGTGAGAAAGATGAATGGACCAAAATTTCCTTCACAATGTTGTGAGCAACTGATGATGTCATGTAGAAATAATTACTACAAGTTATTGCTGCTAAACATAATTCTACAATGTTTTTAATCATGGGGTGAACTCAGTTTTTTTCTTATTCATCTGCGGTTGCATTGAGATCAATTTTATTGGTGAATAGTTTGTGCTCTCTTTCATGATGGACGACGAGGAGTACAGTGTGTAACTAATGTCTGATGGAGTCCAGTATCTAATCATTGATCGCTTCTGCTGTATCTGATGGAATAATCAGGAGCAGAGACGGAAGCTGCTTCGGGAGATGTGCGCCAACGACAGCATGGTGTTTCCTGGCAAAAACCGTTCATTTGATGACATTCCCAACAAGGAGCTGGATCATCTTATTGTGGATGACAGGCATGGCATCATCTACTGCTATGTCCCAAAGGTATGCAGCACATGCATCATTTTATATCTGCATACTTTGCACACTTGCCCACCTGTTCACATGCAATAACTCAGGACTCTTTCTTGTAAATTCAGGTAGCATGCAGTAACTGGAAACGCATCATGATAGTTCTCAGCGAGAGCATGCTATTGGAAGGCGTTCCACAGAGAGACCCTCTGGCTATCCCCAGGGATCTGGTCCACAACAATAGCATGCACTTTACCTTCAACAAGTTCTGGAAACGTTACGGCAAGTTTGCAAAGCACCTAATGAAGGTGTGTTCAGAAATGAGTGAATGCGGCTATTTTACTCATGCAGACTTTTCTTGCAATAAGTGTGATAACCGCACCATAATGGCATCATTTAAAACATCTTTTCTAGAGTCACATCATCCCAACAGTCCAATACCAAGATGATTAGTTCAGAGAAACACATGTACACGTATGGCTGCTGCTTTCCTTTATATAAGAACCACTACTTACTACTTTTCAGGTTTGTGTTTTTATCCATGAAGCAAAACATTCCTGATCATTTTCGTTCTACTTAGAAAGGAATTCAAAAGTCAATTCTTATGTAACTCCACAATCAGCAGATCTTCATCTTCCACAGCTACTTCCCAGGCGCAGTCAATTTTTAATAAGATAAAGAGGCGCTAAATTATGGAATAATATTTCTTATCTAGCAGTCAAGTGCACTAAAGTAGAAAGTTTTAAGAGATGTTTAAAAGGTCGTTTGATTGCTGATTTATAATCTTTTACATATGCATGTCTTCATTTGAACATTGCTTTGCTTTTACAATTTGGATGTTTAGCTTTATATCTGCTGGTATATCTTCTTAAAGACTTCATTTTTCTTTTTTCCTCATAGTTGTTTTGTTTTAGCTGAAGGCTTGATATTAGCCTGTTTGGGCATTTTTGCCTCTTCCTGCACTTTATAGTCTGTTTTATATCTTTATGTTTTAAATGTGCTGAATGATGTTGATAAAAACCCGAATTTATTTTTGCAGGTGAAGCTGAAGAAGTACACCAAGTTCCTTTTTGTCCGGGACCCATTCGTGCGTCTCATCTCTGCCTACAGGAATAAGTTTGAGATGCGCAATGAGGACTTTTACCGCCGCTTTGCGCAGGTCATGCTGCGTCGCTATGCCAACCAGCCGACACCTCCGGCCTCAGTGGACAAGGCGTTTGCCCTGGGCGTCCATCCTTCTTTCTCTCACTTCATCCAGTACCTCCTGGACCCTCAGACCGAGAAGGACATGGCCTTTAATGAACACTGGCGGCAAGTGTATCGACTCTGCCACCCCTGCCAAATTCAGTATGACTTTGTTGGCCACCTGGAAACAGCGGAGGAGGACGCCGAGCATCTCCTCCGCCAGCTGCGGGTGGACAATGTGGTGGAATTCCCAACCTCAAACAGGAACCTTACCGCCAGCAGCTGGGAGTCGGACTGGTTCAGCACAGTTCCCGTCGAGGCGCGTCGAGAACTCTACAAACTCTACGAGCCCGACTTCAGGCTTTTTGGTTACAGCAGACCAGAATCACTCTTCAACGAGTGATTTTCACAGCCAACAGCTACGAAGACAAAAAGGTTTTTACGTAATGAAGTAATGCCACACCCCGACAACAGTTAGATATGCCTTTGTTCTGGGCTCTGCACACGTGTTCTCCAGTCTCGCCTGTGATACACTCAATGTGCACACAATAAAGGCCACTCAGTCCAACGAGGAAGCACCCTAATGATGCAAAAGCCATGATCCAAAGTTTTAAAAAAAGTGTCACGACCAGGCCAGTTAAGATCCCTTCTGTGTCCTAACACGTTGTACATTGAGTGTAGACCTGGACTCCACACCTCCCTGCTTTGATGTCATGCCATGCCTGCCGTTTGTGCCCACAGTTTTGTTGTGACTAAACTATGATGACACGTTTTTTTTTAGTAGCACAGTGTTTAAATAGAAAACTATGCCACAGAGCCACGCTTCATGTTTGTTCTTGCACAGAAAAAGAAAGATGTCTTTGGAAATGTGGGCAGATAGATAAAACTAGGTTAGTTTAAAAAGTAGTTGCACTAGTAGTAGTTGTCAGCCAATTTATTCCACATTGTTAAAGTGCAATGTTTCTTAAGCATGAAAGGGATTTTTTTGTGTGTGCTGCCAGCACCAGAGAAAGGATTTTCTGATACCTCATACACAGGCATGAAGAACTCACGTTACATACAAACCCAGCTGCTTTTTTTTTTTTTAATGCGTCACATTCGGTTCAGCATGCTGTTTATAACTGGTCTTTTTATTCGACCGGCTTCTACAATGTAGCCTCAGCGTATAGAAGCACAGCAGCTCCCATCAGGCAGCACACGTGACCGATGAACTGGATTTGTTTCAGCTTGTCTTTGAGGACATTAAACTGGAGTTTCAGCATTCTTATGGTTTCCACACTGCACAGGTGTACCTCTGTGTATTCATACAAACGGTTTCTTAAAGGGAAAAAAAACCAAACTCTTTTCTTTGTTGTTGTTACTGTCAACATTTGATAGTTGTGTCTTTGTGTTATTACACACAATCTACAGCTACTTAACACTGAAGTACATTTGCATAACCCTGCAGACAGCACCGGAGCTGTCGTTTCCCCTCTAACACTTTACTTTTCAAGGGCAGCATTTTCATGAGGTGCATTGTTTTCGTAGCATTACTTGAAGCCAATGAAAAGTGTTTTTGTGTACGTGCAGTGCTGCTGCTCAGCGTGTTGAGTTTATCTTATGAAACTGGTGCAAAACGAGACTATAATCAGTGTTAGAGCAAAGGAAGTGTTTAAGATGTTAAAGATGGGTTGCATGGGAGTTGGGATCACCATGAGTCGATGGATCAGGTTCATTTCTCTGAGAAGATTGGGAAGAGAAGATAGTGCCTTTGGTTGCTAAAGTTTACACATAAAAAAACAAACAAAGAGGTATTTTTGTAGGACTTAATTTTTACTCAAATCACAACACAGTGAGAGCTATACAAAGCCACCGTAAGGTATGAATAGTGGGACTAGTTTGTCTCATGCAACCTTAATTTGGGACCAATAGGGAACGACAAAGCCCTTCAGAAGAGTTGAAACTGTCTATGTGGATATTTGATATAAATGTTGAATGATGACTTGATTTCTCCTTTAGTGTGCTTGTGTTCAGGCTGTGTGCACCATGACACATTATTCTGTGAGTCAGGACGATGTGCACACATTGTGCTGGTGTTGTCTCACTGCCTTTTGGTTTGTTTGTTTGTTTTAGATCATTGTGGAGCATTGTGTCCTTGTAAAAAGGTAGAACCGTGTGTTTTTTTCCCCTTCCAAGTCTCCTCATATGGCCATGAGCTGTTGGTGTGGATGGAGTGAATCAGCGCTCCTGCGTCACTCGTGTTTGTATCGTAGCTCAAGTTGTATTTTCATCCATATTTTTGTATCCATGTTCCTTTGTCTTTGTTTTCTATGTAAGTGTCCACATTCTCTATGTCAGAGACGATGTGTTTATGGCTGTTTTGTTTTTTGTTTTTTTTTCTGTCAAAGTGCAAACAAATAGCAGTAAATAATGACATGGAATTGTTTGCAAGTCATACCATTTTATTTATGGGCAAAATAAAAACCATGAGTAAATGCTGCTTTTGCAAAATGGGAAATCAGTCTCAGAGGCTTAATGGGTCTTAATTAAAGCTGATGTCCACTGACCTGTTACCACAGCAACAGTTCTGCATGAAAGAACAATCCATGTCCCCACATTTTGACCTTAACCCAGCTGCACACCATGAAATAGAAAAAACATATTTTTCCTCTTTTGGGTTGTAGGGCACTTTGTCTCTG
Organism: Leptatherina wallacei; assembly: GCA_028567055.1. Taxonomy (NCBI): domain Eukaryota; kingdom Metazoa; phylum Chordata; class Actinopteri; order Atheriniformes; family Atherinidae; genus Leptatherina; species Leptatherina wallacei. The sequence continues at coordinate 2,546,773 of JAOXYM010000022.1, forward strand.
CACATCAGTTGTTTTAAAAGAATCCAGTATTATCTAATAATAGATTTTTTTTAAATGCACATTTATATATGAGATGCTTGCAGGTTTAATGGTGCTGCTGATTAAAACACAACATCTCAACATGAAGCAGAATACTTTATGTTTTGAGGATTAAAATGAAACATCTTGAAGGGAAACTAAGGACAACCACACCCTGAAAAATATGATGAAGACACGATTTTTGGCTGCAAAGCAAGACACACTTTAATGTTTAAAATGTGTTATTAATTCCCAGCTAACCTGTAAGTCTGAATGTGACACAGCAGGTGAACAGCTGCCATCACATTTCTGACATTTGGATTTGCAGCTTTGTTTGGGTTGTCATGAGAACGGATGAAATTATGAATGTTTGTTTCTAGCTAAAAGAAGAAGTGAAACACAGTTTAAAAATAAAAAAATAGGATGTAATGAGATGAAATAAGTTTAATGAACCAGTTATATTACAACAAGTAACATCAAAATTGTATTTTTATGTGATAACTGAAAATTTGACTACCGCTGCTGTTTGAGAGTACTCACTGCCATCCAGTGGTCACAACCTGGAACTACACCAACCTGACACCTTTCTGGTCAAAGATACATTCACCAACCACTTTATTGGGTCCACCTTGCTAGTTCTGGGTTGGACCCTGTTTTGCTGCCTTGATTCTTGGTGTCATAGATGTTGGAAGGTGTGGGAAACATTCCTCAGAGATTTTGCTCCATATTGGCATGATAGCATCACACAGTTGCATCAAATTTATCGGATGCACATCCACAATGAGAATCCCCCGCTCCATCACACCCTAAAGATGCTCTATTGGATTGAGATCTGAAGACTGTGGGTTGGAGTACTGTGAACTCATTGTCATGTTCAAGAACAAAATATGCAGGTACACGTTAACACATTTTAAATTGTGCATAAATGACAGATTAAGGGTATTGGGCAGAATATTAAGAAAAAATATTTAAACTGATGTCTTAAGACCCATACTCCATCCATTTTCTACTCCTGCTTGATCCAATTCAGGCCAACACAGAGATAGATGAGACCATGCAAGCTCACACTCATTCCTAGAGTCAATTTCAAATCACCAGTGAACCTAGCATGCATTCCTTTGGACTGCGGTAGGAAGCTGGAGAGAACCCAGGCATGCATGAGGAGAACACAAAAACTCAATAAAGAAGGAACCCAGCTGAGATTGGAACCAGGAAGTCTAAACAGCGCTAACCACGCCATCATGCAGCCCAAAACCCATAATAGTTTGGATCAGTCTATTTCTCTTCAGAGACACAACTCTCTGCCGTTCCATAGTTTCTATCTCATTGTGTTGTGCTGGAGTCTGAGCAAAGAACGTGTGGATACCAGCTACAGACAGTATGTAGGCGTAGACTCAAAAAACCGAAACATCAAACTATAATAATCAGTTCAAATCACTGTTAGATACATAAACACACTTGCTGACAGAATGTGGACTAGAACATTTAATCCAATAAAGGTTGGTGTTGAGAGATATTGGGTTTTTCCTCCCCCCCCCCACTATGAAATAAAACACTGTGGAGGACTACAGATAACTGGGTGTTTACCCGGACACCAGACTGGATCAGAAATGTGGTACAGAGACTGTCTACAAGAAGGAAAATTTGAAGTTCATTTGAAGAATCCTCCTGTGTTTAGATTTTATTGATGAGCCTGTGATGGAGGATGCAGTCTGTACTGCAGTCAAGTGTCAGAGCATCAGAGCGAGAAACGGAAAAAAAAACTGATAGAGAAGCCTGTCTCTGTGCTGGGAACCACTCTAAAATTGTTGCATAAATGGTCAAACATAATGGGCAACATGGCATGCTGGTGACACAACATAGTGATCAGACAACATGTGTTAGTCACAGTTTCACAGAGGGAGTGTAGTTTATGATTCAATTCACCAAACTATAAATCTGGTTTCATTTACTGTTTTCTATCTTCGCTGATATGTCTCAAATCGCTGTGATCATTATGCATTCAGTGGCAACTGGGAATTTAGAGTTTCTCAGCTGCTTGTAAATATCACATCCCTTGAGGCATTTTTCTTGTGTCATTTATCCTCATTTTAAGCTGTTTGTCATTTTACGCTGTTGAAATAATTCACCAAATGGTTATGGTTAGAGTAAAAGTACTGGGTAGGATGTAAACCTGGTAGGATGGAGCTTGAAACGACACTAAATTACAAAATCTATTAATTTGCATCATGACTTGGCCTGTAATAACTACAGCTGAACTACGAAGCTGGATTTTCTCTTATCGAGGTAACTTCTGGGTTTTCTGTTCTACAATGCTGTTTCACTTCTTACCAGGATAAATCACCATGGTAACATAAACTGAATGGCTAATTAATGGCTAGTTAATTTATTAATTCATTAAAAGGCCACAAGAAACTGGGTTTGTTACTTAGTAACTCAGATGAGGTTACACCAAAAGGCAGCAAGGCAAAAACCTTTTAGTTAGTTTGAATCTAGAAGTTAAATATACCAAAGTGGTTGTATTGGTCACTCTGGTATGAACAGCACAGCCAAGCTGATCCCACCAGTGTTGAAGTGTGTAGGGTTGAAGTCAGATCTGCTGTCTTCATAATGTCTTCAGACACTGTCTGTCAGGCTATTCCATCCTGTCCACAGAGATTTCTTCATGGGTGCAACCCACATACTCAACTCTGCTGTTCATCCCACAAATACATTTTCCTTACGAAGAAGCAAACAAATTATCCACAAATTTCCTACTTTTTGTGCTGAGTTTTTATATATAAGTGAAAAAGAAAGAATGAAAAAGAAAGAAAATGTTTTTAACAATGAGCTTTGCTCTCTTTTATTTAGTTGTCTCCTGCACTGGGTTTGATGAGGTATCCATTGAAAGTGATGTAAACATCGACATCGTCACTGTAAATGGCGTTTTCTCTCTCCCTCTTGAACAGGCGGAGCCACACCTCGTCGTCCAGCTCCAGCTCCAGCATCAGGCTCTGACTCTGCATGATGGAGCGCTCGCTGGGCTGGGCATACACAATCGCCCGTTCCGTGTCATTATGCATGATGTGCAGGTACGTCTCCTTGAAGTTCCAAGTGTGAATGTTGACATTGAAGAAGTAGATCCCCGGGATGCGGCAGAGGAATTTCCCCTCGAACATGTTGAAGTGGTCGTCCAGGTTGACAAAGACCGTGTCAAATACCAGGGTCTGGTAGGTGTCGAGGCTGTGAAGGGATTTGCGACGGGCAACAGAGAAGGCGGAGTACTGGACTTTGCAGGGGTCTCCTGGAAGACCTGCCTGGCCCTTACTGCCCTTTGAGCCCATTGGCCCCCTGGACCCCGGAGAGCCTTCCTGTCCAGCTTTACCCGGTGTCCCTATTGTCCCACGGTCTCCTTTGTCACCTGAATGAAAACATTAACACCACATCATGAGATCACAGATGAATAAATGACAAAATAAAGAGAACGAAAGTTAAAGAGAAACCTTTTCACTTATATTTGAAGAGGTTTTTTTTAGGATTGTTAAGCTTCCAAAAACAGGTGATCTTTCTGTTTTGGTATTTCTGATGGAAAAGTGATGCACTTCCTACAAATCACATAGAAAACTTGCATTTACTAAATAAACAAATAAAAAGGCCGAGCCTTTCCTCTTGCAAAGTGAGAGGCATTGGTGGTGGTACCATTATGTAGATGTTACTTTGCTGCCTCAGGGACAGGGGCAGTTTGAAGTCATTGGTTCTGCTATGAATTCTGCCTCATATCATGCTTGAAAATGATGTGCTGTGAGGCTGTCTTCTGAGACGTTGAAGCTGAACTGGAAGTGGACATTTCTGTAATCCTCAGCACATCAACATATTCGGCAAGGAATGGATCAATAGTGATGGGGGAGGATTTTAAAACAAGCAGTACATCCAAGAAAACCCACAAGTACTTTTTCTAAATGAGGGAATTTTTTTAATGGGTAATTATGCAAAATGCAAACAAGAAAGGGTTTCTGCAAAAGTGGGCCATAGCTCCTGAGGCAATTCTTTATCACAATTTGACACTCGTTGGTCACTTTATTAGGTACAATTGCTTGTTAACACAAATAGCTATCAGCCAATTACATGGAAGAAATCTACAATGCAATTAGTTATGTAGACATAGTCGGGACGAGTTGTTGAAGTTTAAAATGAGTATTAGGATGGGGAAGAAAAGGGCGTGGTTGTTGGAGCCAGACGGACTAGTCTGAGTATTTCAGAAACTGCTGATCTACTGGGAATTTCACCCACAACCATCTCTAGGGTTTACAGAGAATAGTCTGAAGAAGAGAAAATATCCAGTGAGCAGCAGTTGTCTGGACCAAAATGTCTTGTTGAGGTCAGAGGAGAATGGACAGACTGGTTGGAGATGATAGAAAGACAACATTATGTAAAACAACCACTGGTTCCAGCCAAGGAATACAGAATCATCTCTGAACACATAATACATCCAACCTTGAAGCAGATGGGCTACAGCAGTAGAAGACCGCACCAGGGGCCACTCCAGTCAGCAAAGAGCAGGAAACTGAGTCTACAATCCACACAGACTCACTAAAACTGGACAATAGAAGATGGAAAAACGTTGCCTGGTAGGGTCAGAAGTTTGCATCAACAACATGAAGGCATTGATCCATCCTGTCTTGTATCAGTGGTTCAAGCTGCTGGTGCTGTAATGGTGTAGGGGATATTTTCTTGGCACCCTTTGGGCTCCTTAGTACCAACTGAACATCATTTCAACACCTCAGCCTTCCTGAGTAATGTTGCTGACCATGTCCATCCCTTTATGACCACCACCACCAACTGAATGGATAATGCACCATGTCATGAAGCTCAAATCATCTCAAACTGGTTTCTTGAACATGAAAGTGAGTCATGCTGAGTTAGGCTCGCCAAAATTTGACAATGGAAGATGGCAAAACATTGCCTGGTTTGATTATGTCTCCATCTCACCTGCCACATTCAGATGGGGTCAGAATTTGGTACTTGGCACACTTTGGGCCATTTAGTTCCAAGTAAGCGTGGTTTAAACCCCACCAACTACCTGAATAATATTGCTGACCATGTCCATCCATTTATGAGCACAGTGTAGCATCTTGTGATGGATACTTCCAGCAGAATAATCCACCATGTCACAAAGCTTAGATCATCTCCAAGTAGTTTCTTGAACATGACAGTGAGTTCACTGAACTCCAACGGCCTCCAGAGTCACCACATCTCAATCAAATAACGCAGCTCTGGGATGTGGTGGAACGGGAGATTCTCATCACGGATGTGCAGCAACTGTGTGATGCTATCATGCCAATATGGAGCAAAATCTCTGAGGAATGTTTCCAGAACTTTGTTAAATCTATGTCATCAAGAATTACTTTTTTTTTTTACAGTTCTAAAAGGCACTCACAAGTACTCGCAAACTGTGCATAATAAAGTGGCCAGTGACTATCTTCATGCATCTTTATCTCAATGTTTTTACAGATGACAACACATGAAGGGGGAGAAATGTGTGTTGCTTTTGGCTCAGCTGTCCAATGACCTGGATGGCCTCATGGACAAATTTAAACAAGAAGCAGAGTCTTTTTGTTTTCCTAAAATCCACAGAAACACACTCACACGCAGTAAAGGGGGAAAAAAAACCCTGTGGGAACAGAAAAGACCCCTCCTTCAGTTCTGTTCCACTTACATAAATATTTCCAGAGCTTCTGTGTGAAGTGTCTTTGGATCATGACGATATTATTATGGCATCAGAGTTTCTAAAACTGCAGTAGTTTCATTTCTGTAAATGTATATGTTATGTTTATTACATAAACTGAATCTGCTAACATACACAAACAGGTCTGAAATATAAAACAGCAGGATTATGGAGTACAGACTCAGTGTGGTCTGTACTGTTGATGTCTTACCTTTCAGTATGGTCATATTGATGTAAGTGCGGATCTCTGGGATGTGACTGAACTCTCCCATGGTCGGCTGATCTCCGCTGCCCTCTGCTGGGCCCATGTGATCACAGCAGTGTCTGCAGGGGACAAGGGGAGCACTGGGAGGAGGAACTGCACCCACCAGGGAAGAGAGGAGCGCGAGGAGAAGGACACCTAACATAACTGTGCCTAAAAAGGAAAAACAGAGAGCTGCGTTATGGTTGGAGGAGCATCAGCGTTTTGGACGCTTTAAGTTTGAACTCTATATTATTACTATATTTGAAATGAATGAAATGAAATGAAAAATACTTTATTTATCCCTCTTAGAGGGAAATTATTGTTGTAGCAGAGTTTTTTTTTTTTTGCAAGATGAAGCAGCGTTTCACAAAGTTCATATATAGTGTGGAGGAAAATTAAAGGAGTTGTAAAATCAGTAGTGTATGGTGTGTGAAGCTGCACTCCAACATAAATACAAAGGAAACCTCGATGCTGAGTAAATAAAAAAAATGGTTTGAATTTAGAAAAAAAGTTGACAGTGTAATTTTTCTGGTAGTTTAAATAGTGCTTTAAGATTCAATAAAAGCAGTGTTACAACCATTATCTGCTTTTTTATCCACAAAGAGAGAAAAAGTGCAAATCAATAGGAGAGTGCAGAGCAGCAAGTACCATGAATCACTTGAAAAAATTACCCTGCAGAGGAGAGAACTGTGATGGCTGTCTGCCAGACTCTGATCAGCCAGTGTGTATGTGTGTGTGTGTGTGTGTGTGCTGTGAGTAGAACAGTGTGCTGCCATGTTTATATATTACAGCTGGATCCATACTGGCAGCTGGTACAGGCCTGTACTTATACATACTGCATGTCTTAGCTCTCTGAAATGTTTTCATACTGTGTCCGAGAGAGCTGGCCTTAGATCTGTAGCCAAAGATGCCTTTCTTATGCAAGACTGCATGACACAAAAGTGTGCACGTGTTGAGGTCACACTTGAGCGGATGGTTTAGAAAAAGTGGTATTCTTATTGTGAAGCAAATTGAATGTAACAACCACATAGAGGTGCAAAAGACAAGAAAGAGTTATGTAATGACTGTAGAGACACTGAAACTCTGAAGATAGATTTGTGTTGTCAAAGTTTGTGCAACTGAAAGGAAAATTGTACTTGTGTAATTCACATTGGGGAAGATCATGTTAAAGATAAAGTAATAAACAAACAGAATTAATGAGAAGCTTCTCTTTATCAATTTCCAATGACTTGAACATGGTGTCCTTCTTCATGGCAGCCATATCTGTGAATGTAAATAAGAAATACCAAAATAATCAACTATATACCCTAAAGCTGTGTGCTCTGTAAGCAAAACGAAGAGGAAACATTAACTTCTGGGACCCCTCCAGTGACAATGAGTGTCTGGGCTTGGACCTCCTTGTAAAAAACATTGTGGCTCCGGCACTGTGCAGCAACATTCAGAGGCTTCATTTCCTTTTGCAAACAAAAAAAACTGTTCCAGTTATGTAGTAAGTCTTTAAGGTTTATGCTGAAGGCTTTGGGAAATTACTTTAGGTCAAAGCAAAGATCTATGAAAACAACACTGTGTGTACATGTGTGTGTGTGTGTGTGTGTGTGTGTGTGTGTGTGTGTGTGTGTGTGTGTGTGTGTGTGTGTGTGTGTGT
>JAOXYM010000022.1:2566850-2578732 GCA_028567055.1 Leptatherina wallacei
CACTTTGATGGACAATAAAGATATATTCTATTCTATTCTATTCTATTCTATTCTATTCTATTCTATTCTATTCTATTGCTTAAAAGACAAGGCTTGAAAACACTGTAGGAAGTTTGGGACTATCATGCCCTCATGCGGCAGGGCATAACATTCCAATTGTTACATTCAGAAATGTCACCTTAAGCTTTACTACACAAGGAAGACACCGTACGCCAACTATGCATGACCTCATCCCAGCAGCACAAAAAGACAGCGACCACGTTTCATGATCAAATTAGCCATGTTTCAGTTGTTTTTAGGGGTAAAAATGTAGTCTGGTCCTACCTGGAAGATAAGAGAGAAGATCCTGGCTGTTATCAGTGACAGTCCAGCATCGTCGATGATACGGTGGACGGTGCATCAAATGGCTTACATACTTGTGAAGATACCATTGGGGGATATAATGTATATTATATAAAATGTCAGACCTCATTCTGCATAACTTCCGATGGTGTGCTTTCATACACACAGTGTGTGCGTGCTTGTCTGTCCTGCCTGCAGGAAATGCATGGAGCATCATGAAGAGGAGACTGCTGAGCAGCTGGAATATTGGCGATTCTTTTAGAGTTACAACAATTAGTATCCTCAATTCCCAAATGGCTAAAAAGCATAATGTGATGTAACACAATGACAAACATCCTTCTATCCCAACTTTTTTGAGTGAGTTGCTGCATCAAACTAATTTCTTTTCATACAAACGAAAGTATTTGACTAAATTTCTCAAATGAAATGAGGACTGACGGGTAGTTACTACCTTAACCACACTTAATCACCTTTTTAGATGGATTTATTGCTGAATGTTGTGTGCAGCTCTTTGAGTGTCACATAACCCGTTTTTGAAGGTTCCACGGGCATGGAGGAAGACCTGCACATGGCACCAGGAACAAGCCATGCCGCAGAGCTGCCGCTGTCTGCTGCCTCAGGCGCAATCGCCTGCTGGTGGCCGGAGAGCGTCTGTGTAACAATGGGAGGATGAGGAGGAGCTGGAGGGGAGGAGGGGGGGCACGTGTGACAAGGAAGATGTAGAGGAAGGTTGAGAACAGGAGAAACCAGATTATCAAGAACATTTTCACCTTCGGATTCTGCAACCTCCATCTCATTTTCCATTGCAATGCCAAAACCAGAGTCGGGGCTCTCTGGCACTCTCTTCAGACTCTCGTAAGATGGACAGGAAGTGAGTGGAACGCACAAGGAAGGGTGATGGCAGTGGCTGTTGGGCAGATTCTGGAAATCTTCCTGATAAGTGAAGTAAGCCGGATCGCTTCGAGCTGAGCCTCCGGATGTGGTGGACATGAAATAGCCCACGTTAGAGTAGTCGGATAAAGAGGAGGAGTTGCAGGCAACCCCGTTGCTGTTGGAGCCAGAAGAGGGGTAGCCATGGAAATGAACCAGGGCACTGCTGAAACTGGAGGATGGAGAGAGGAAGGGCACCCTATTCTGGTCCTTACACACCTCCACTGAGGAAATTTGGTCACATGACTGGGGTGTGATGAAAGATTCCGAAACTGGCAGGGGATTCAGCCATTTCTGGAGAAAAGAGAAACAAAATACAGACATGGGAATGTGTTTGTGACCTTTCTTTATAGTAGTTTATTCACACACATATAAAGAAATTATATATTGTATAATTGTATATTGTATAAATTATACATATATATTATGTCTCTATATGGTCCAGACATAATAGAACATTTATGCAACACTATTGAAGAAATCCAGATGGAAATAAGATTGGGGTATAAACCAGCTCATCCATTAGCAAAGTTCTTAATTTGATAAAGAATTTGCCTATAATTATGGTTGAGTTTGTGGATAACCTGAGACATCACACAAGAATTTTGAAGATAATTATATTCAGCAAGCCTCAAAGTGATCATAACCATGAAAAAGAGGTCTGGTAGGAGAATTATACTTCCACCATGCCAAGCCACGTATGACTTTCTTTTTGAGTATTTCCAGTTTTGGGTTGGAAGGGAGGTGGGTTAGAAAAGTGTTACACCTTATATTATTACAATAACTTTATATGAAAATAAAGTTTTAAACAGGGTGAGAAGTGCAGGGAGTAGAAGAAGATATCTTAAAAAATAAAACTGCATATTTAGCAATTTTTTTGTCAATCAAAATGACTTTTGAAATGAAGAAATTCATCATTAAGGTTGCATATTCATCTGCCATGATTAAGTGACAACACAAATACAGAAATTCAAAAAGTGAACATTCATGATATGCTAAGAATAGTTAGATAATTGTTGTGCTTGATCACATGCACCAAACGTTGAATGCATGCTGAGAACGCTTATTTTTACCTTCAGATTTCCTCCGTGGACAGAGTGCAGCGAGTGGAAGTAGCTAGAGGGGTTCGGTACTGGCTTCACTATGAGGAACCTGACAGAAAACAAGGAAACATCAGATTATACAGCATGCAGACACACACTCAGAGGCGCTAGACGTCACAATAAACTCACCGCCTGCTTTTACAGTTCTTGTGAAGAGACAGAAGAACAATAATGATGAAACACAAGGTGAGCACGAGTCCCATCACCATCAGTGGCTTCTGCTCCAGCCACCACTCTGAAACACACGGCCCGTTTGTGAAATTCAGGAATCGAGAAAGCAAAGTCTTGTGTTGTTTTACACATTTTTTGCATGTGCTTGAAAACTTTGAAATTATTTTCTTGTTTCTACCTTGATTATTTGTCGTATCCACCTTGTCTGTCGGTCCCATCCAGGATGTTACCGGACTCCAGTTGCTCCAGTGGCTGTTATCTCTGTTAATGGGATTGACTCTCACCCTGACTTGCTGGTGGCCCTTTAGCTCCCAACTCGGCAATTTCAACTCCTGCTGTTGCGTACGGAAAAACTTCATGGCCTCCTGATGACACATGAAAATTTAGCATCAAGATTAGGATCTCATCAACCAGAATCTCAAACTCTTTTGATTCACGTATGATGAGGTTTGTTGAGTTTACAAATCCAAGCACTACCCCATATTGGATGAAACTGTTGTTCTCTTGTTATCTTGTGCATTTAGTTTGAAAATGAGTGTGGTAAAAGTGTAAATAGGCGCTCACCTTCCAAGAATGGTTGCTCTTTGTGACCTGGACTTCAAAGTCGAAATTGGATTTCAACAAGTCAGAGACAGGGCTCCCTGGGCTCCATGAAATCCGGGTTTCATTGATAGTGACCATGACATTTGGAGCATTTGGAGGATGCATTTTAACTGAATGCACACACACAAAAAAAAGGAGATTAATCAACTGTGGTTAAAATGATTTAAAACTTTTTTTGTTTGCAGTGCAGACCAGATTCTTTTCCAATTCTTGTCTCAAATGTTGGGGGGATTTTTCCATAACTTCTTTAGAAGTTGCTCTACAAAGGTAAAATAAACTCACTGTGACCCACAGGGATGTAGTTCATGAGTTTCTCTACCAACGTGCCGTTACACCCCAAGCTGATGCTCGGCATCTTCTCAGAACCACAGAACTCCTGGAGGGAAACATTTAATCCTGACTGAGAATAAGGAGTGAGGAAACTGGAGTGTTGGAAAGTAACGTTTTCCAAATGGTGATCAATACAGTCAATGGTTTGGTAATCTTGTGTGAGATATATGCTGGTGACTTACGCTTCCTTCAAATGCAAAGCTACAGCCTGGAGGAGACTCCATGTGTCGTTTCAGTTTGCAGCGTTGCCTAAAAAGAAGACAAAATATGACTTATTGCCTCAGGTTTGATCAGCTTATGAATTAATTCTTTATTTTCTCATTGCCATAATACAACGCAATTTAAGTTCAATTTTGACAGATGGTAATGAAAACAACATCTGCCAAATCTTACGTAATTAAATCGAATTTTCTCATTGGATGATTCCAAACTTTCTTCACACCAGAAATCCAACAGTCCTCTCCAGGGTCGTCCCGAGAGCTGACCCAAGTACAGCTGACGTTGTTGACGAAGTCATTTGTACAGTGGAGTCCTTGTGAGTCAGACAAGAAGAAAGAAATCAGGATGGTGTCGCTATGCGAGTATAATGTGTCATCAGATTTTGGTGTAACCCATTTTTGCCATAACAAAGTCACAGAGGAGTGAAGTGTAACTTACCAGGTGAATCTTTGTGAGAGTGAGCTGGATGCACTGGAAACAAAACCACCAGGGTGTATGAGAACCACATCAACTCCATGTCCGTGACTGTGATATGACAGGAGTAAAACTTATTGAAAAATGTGATGAGACCAAACAACTTTTTTTTGGTTCAGAACTCATTCCTGAAACGTGGAGGCTGAAACTACCTCACCAAAAAAGCTGTACTCTCGTAGAGACTACGTGATCCACAATGAGTAGATAGCATTACCAAACGAAACTTGAAAGAAAACATTGTCAACAATGGGGAGTACATGAATTAGTTGTTTCCTTTTGGTTGTACAGCTATTTAGATTGCCATACTTGATTTAGTATATGGCAGTCTTCATGTTTGATAGTTTGACTCTTGAAAGCCAATCACATTGATCCAACTGGATATTGATTATGATTATGATTGTGACACCTAAGAGAAAAATCAATTTTGAAAAAAATTTTGCAAATAGAAGCATTCAGTGCTGTTTTTCTATCAAAACCCAAAGTAGGCCAGACAAGAAATGTCCTGAGAAAAGTTACACTGTCATTCAAGCATAAAGAAGAAACAAGCATCTTCCTTCGGAAATGATCAACTTTCAAATGAGAGAGCTAGTGTGTATCATCCAGGTTTGATAAATGTTAGGTGTAGGAAAAAGTATATATATTGATATATTTTACTGTTAATTTAAAAAAAGAGCTTTTCTTTCTCTTACTTTAACAAAATTAAGTCTTAAAAAGTACCTCATGAGTCTTGGTAGCAGGTGGTCAACGAGGACAAACACATCGTCGCCTCCTCTGCTGGACTGATGAGAAGATTTCCTTCACTTCTGCGTCTTTCTGTCCCTCTTTCTATTTCTGCATTACTCACTCTCTCTCTCTCTCTCTCTCTCTCTCTCTCTCTCTCTCTCTTGTGTAAACAGTTGCTCATCCCTCTGTCTCCTCATTCTCACCTCTCTGACTTCTTTTAAGTGCCCAGTGACATTTTCCATTTGAAACCACAGCATACGTATAGGTCTGACAGGAAGCTTCATGCAGCGGTGAGTGATAGAGAGAGGGGACGGGCCCCTGGGTAGAGAGCGAGAGGAGGGGCTGGTGCTGGTGGAGGGGTGGTGGTGGTGATTGCACCAACTCCAACACCCCACTAGCTGCTGCTGCTGCTACCTGGGCCCCCCATCACATGGTTTAATGCTATAATAATTGTATTGAAAACAAGAAATACAAAGCAACACCACATCCTGTTTCAGTCGCTACTTAAAGCTGGGTTGTATGAAAAGAAGCTTGTAGTTCTATGAAGTGGTTTTAGTCACTGAAACTCGGCTTTAATAAAAGGAGATTCAAAGGATTTAAGGGGCTAAAGCAACCAGATTTAGAACCAAAGGGGGTAGACAAAATTAGATATCTATACACACAAAGTTCCTTCTGCTTCTGCCAAAACCCACGCAGATGCATATACACGAATGCATCTGAGAGGAGAAGGATCCACTTGTTCTTCATGCAGTGGTCATTGCAAGTTTCATTTCTGCAGCGGTGGTCTGTTAACTAACGTCACCTTGTCAAATCTGACCACAAGAAGGTACACACTATTCACATAACCAATAGAGCAAACATGGAAAACAGTAGGCCGTTTTAGGCACACTTTATCTTTTATAAAGTGTATTTTAGCATTGCTAAGAACCTGAATTGTCATATTAAACTACATTGCAGTAAAAACATTGTGTGCTTAAAGAGCAACAGCTCTGCTGAGTGGAAAAATACTGCTGCTCTATGACAATCCTTTTTTTGTGTCTTGGATAAATGTTTCACCCAAATATTGTGCTTAGAACTTTTATTTAGACTACAGAAGCCAGATGAAACTGGTCGAGGTAGCCTTCTCTGCTAAAGCTGGGCGTGTGTAACTGTGTGACCTTGCATATGTATATATTAACTGACATTATCCAATGTATTTTCTTCAGTGCAGATTCTGGATGTAATCGTTCCGTGCACTCCTTGCAAGTAAAATCTTTTTATTCTTAGCTATGACTCTGAGTCTCAATTGTGTTAGGGAAACTGGGTACGAACTTAACAGCGAATTACAGTCCTAGATAATAGAAAGTTTCCTAACAAGCATCATTTCTTATTATCCAAAAATGTGAGCTGTTGCTAAATCATTTTTCCATTTATATCAATATTGAACATGTTATCGAGTACTGCAACATGCTTGGTTAATCTTGTCATCTTGCTGGATTATCGCAGGTTTGGAGAATTGTCTGGCATCTTTCTAGCTGTTTTTATCTCACCTTAAAGTTCAGTGAGGGGCCATTGTGTAACACGCCTCCATGCTTCTCGTATAGGCTGACAAACCACAAAGCATTCACACAGTCAACAACATGACAGTTGTTGCAGCATTTAATGTTTGAACCTGAGTGGGTTTAGTTTTGCAGTAGGCCAGAGAATATCGTAATGACAGCTGCCACTATTTTCTATTGTTATTTAGGTGACTGCTTCAGCTTGTGGTGGAACCAGAGGAGATTAACTGTGCACGGGAGGTGTAGGAGGAGGAAGACGAGCAAACAGCTCTGACTGAAAGGCCAGTCTGCTGTGCCAGAAAGTCACTAAGAAGACCATAGCGATATACTTTGCTCGGCATCCAAACAAGAAACTCAAATCAATACATGACAAAGATGGAGGGTTGGGTTCAGTGGGGAGGAGGTGAGAACAAAAACAAGTCAGAATAGACTCATAATGCAAATCCTGTGGCAATGTATAGGCTACAGAAAAATGACATGGTCAATATTTTTATAATGAAACTCGTAAGTTTAGTTTTAGTTAAGACAACAAACAAAGATGACATCTGCTCGCTCTCTAACATTTGATGACTCAGCAAACAGAAAAGTTAGCTGTTCAATATGTACAATTGCTGTAAACATGGCCAGACGTGACAAAGCACAATATCCTGTAATGCAAAGAGCTAAATGAGCAAGTCATATTACTTGACACTAGGTCTGTTTGTATTATGAAAGGAGTCCATATTAGCAAGAAAAAAGCTGAAGCCACAAACATGCTAACAGCTGAGGTAGCAGCTGTGAGGCTTTAGGTATCATGATGCTATATGCTAATGCTACCTCGCTGACGAGGAAAAATGTTTTGCCTGGTAAAAAAAACAAAAAGTACTCAGAATCTTTTCGACTTAAAGATAATTTTTAAAAAGAAGCAGCTATTTTCAGTTTCTATGATCATTTGGAATTACAAGTTAACTCATTTAAATAAGCTAACATCTGAATAGTTGAGCTTCAAACAATAAACTGTTCTGCCTGTATATCATCGCTGGGGTTGATGTTCAGTAGTTTGTGTAGTTTCTTTCTTTTTGATGGGGGGCACATTTGGCCTTCAATGACAACGTTTACTCCTGAAGTACCATCGACCACACATGGTTCAAATTTGCATTTTCTATGCTGTAATTAGGTCATAAATAGCAGAAGAAGAAGCCCAGACTTGGCCGGGCCAGTATAACTAAAACAGTCCCTGATTAGTAAAGAACGGACCAGTTTGCTACTATAGTTTGACAGGAGGCAACTGGTTGTGACAAAAAAGCAAGTTTCAGTGGTTTCTGTTGAAACCACCTCTATTCTGCTACCTTCACACATCACACAAAACAATGAATATCCTCTTCAGCTGCCGCTAGCATTCAGTCCTTTAGTTTCAGTTTGAGTTGGAGCATGTGTTTTATGTGACCTAAATTTTACACAATTTTCATCAAGATTTTAAAATGAATTTGAAATACAGCTCAGAAATTTTAATCGATTCAAGTTTTATTTTCCCTTGCACAGTTTATATATACACATACATATGGGCACATAAATAACATGTAAGCCATTGTAGCTATTGCTTTTCTTGTACCAAAATGGTGTAGTTTATGTCTGGTTAACCCTAAACCCACATATCACAGTGTCTTCTGTCTAACCAAGCATCTTCTGGTGGTATCTTATCTTCCTCTTTGTTTTTGCTGCATGTTCAAAATGGCAAGCAATTCCTTTGGTTGCATGTCCAAAGCAACCCAGAGTGTGAATCACACAGGTGCTGTGTATGCTTTGGTGTCAAAGTATTGCAACAAAACTACTCATTTTGTGGTGTTCCTTTTTTCCATTTGCATCAGTAACTTTTTGAGCTTCTGGTTTAAAATGTTTCTTTCGGTCCACTGGACTGCAAAGGAGAAGCAGCGTTAGATGTACTCATATATGAAAAAGATCCATCACAACAACCACACTCTAATTAAGAAAATTAAATATACATTAAATGCAGAGAAGAGGAGGAAAAAGGATGCTTACCCATGCTATCTGTCTTATGGCCGTACCACAGATGGGGGTCGACAGGCCAAGTGGTCAGAGGGTGGCTGATGTAGGAGTCTCTGGTGACCGATTTCCATGTTGAAGGTGTGCCTAGAGACAGAGAGTTCAGTAGCTTAGAATGAAATAAGACCGTAGAAACTTCGAAGTTTACTTTAAATGAATCCCCATGTTATACTGCATTAGCATGCTGATGCAAACGTGAGGTAGCGTTCCCCTTGTTAACAAGTAAAATTGAATCTAAATGAATGCAAAGTCCCAAATACTGAAGACTTCGTGGTAGGATGCAACTTTACTCGTACATCCTTAGTCAAAGCTCCGCTCTTCTTCGGAAAATGAGGTTTTTAAGGATATTTTGCTGATCTAAATTCCCAGCTCAGAGGCAGGACAGAGGAAGAACGAGAAGACGAACAGGCAGAAATGACCTTTGAGTCTTTCAGATGGAAAGGACAAAGAGGTCATCTTGAGGAAACTGCATAACTTTTAAAGCTAAAAGTGAAAAAAAGAGAGGACAAATTTATGGTGCATATTACTTATAAAATATTCAAATGTTTGAAAATTACTAAATATTGTGCTAAAACAAAGCTGCTAACCAATAGCGAGTTACTAACCAGAATTTTTTCTGTTTTAGAATAGGAACCAGGCATACTAATGCACATTTTCATGTAAATATGCAGGATGATAGCCAATAGCTGATTCCCACCTTTGGTCCCCAGGCAAGTTAAATATAATGACATAATATAGGGACATAAACAAACCATAAGACATGAACAACAGGTATTTACATCAAATGGTAGCAAGTTAAAAAGCCATCTAGCCATCATGTGTGAAAATCCCTGCTTGCCTCAGGAACACGTCAGAGACACAAAACAACATCCACAAACCTGAAATAAAACTTAACTAAGCAGAGAAAACAACTCCTGCATGTTGCCCTCTCTGACATGATGTCAAAATGAGAAGTTGTTGGAAACTGTGGAGAAAAGAGGATCCATGTAACCTTGTTTGTGGAGAATTTATAAACCAGCCACCGTCATGGGTTAGTCCATGTAACATGAGAAACTTGTACATGTGTGAAGACATCATTAATATTTAACAAAATGTACAGGTTTTGGCGCAACGTATGCTGTCCAGTTAATGTCTTCAACAGCGAAGATCTTACAGGAAAACAATACCAAACCCCATTCTGCCCGTATTAGCACAGCAATACATGGTAGTCAAAGAATGTTGGTGTTTTAAAACCAGATGCAACAGAACTGGAAGAAAACAGGAGTCTAAACAGAGAGCGCATATAAATGACCAGACCTGGAAATATGTTAGTTCGAAGGCAGTGGCTCAAGCTGAGATAGCCATGGTGATGCATGGTTGATCCAGCATCTGTATAAGGAGCAAGTGACAAAGCTGGGACTTTGGGAATTTGTACAGCTTTCATCTGCAAAACAGACATTCAGCACAGCATGGGTCAACAGAAATGGTTGTCATTGGTGCGGAAAGTAAATTCGTATTTTTAAAAAAAAGGTTTTCTTACCTTTGTCTTTGTCTGTTTTGTGTCTTCTTGGTCAAGTGAGGTCATCCTCCCAAGATGAAAAAACCCGCTGGGGAAGCAAAGCGAAGCAATATGTGTCAAAGGTGTTGCATTTCTTTAGAATGTCATGCAAGATACCCGAGAACATTACATCAGGTTTCACCCCCACGCCCAAAAAAGAAAAAGTTTCATTTAACTATAACAAGCAAGGGGAAATACAACCTCGGATAAACAACACATAAAATATTACTGCGTCATCATTTCTTGAAGAAAAAACAACAAAACTTCATCAAAACGTAGAAACACTGGTGTGATGATTCAACAGCTTCACTGTAAATTCTAACTAGTTCTGGCTACTTAAAGAAATTATGCAAACTTGCTGCCTTGAAAAAATTAAGTTTAGTCAACTTGAATATTTTGAGTAGAATCAACTAGAACATTTTTAGTTTGTAGAACTTTTCTTAACTTGATTAGTTTGATTTTACTGGAAGTTCATGAAGTTGCGGAAGAAACTTATTTTGATTAATTTCACATAACTTAGAATAAATGCTTCAGAAAACATTGGATTTCATGTTCATTTATCTTAAAATAATTGATGAACTCAAATTTTTTACTTGTTTTGCAACAAGGCGCTGAGGGCGGGGCTTCAGCTCAGCCTAATGTCAGACCATTGACATCTCTGTTACCTGCAGCAGCTGACTTACTGGTTTTAAACACGGGGATGAGCAGAAACTGGAGAGGGGAACATGTTTACACACTAAAACTACGGTGAATGGTGGATTATTGCTGATTGAGCTCAACACGGAGATCAGAACATGTTTTCCTTTCTGTTAGCTGAGACCTGGAGGGAGGAAAAACAAAAAGTACTTTAAAAAGTATTGTGTACATTTAACTATTATCAATTTGCCAAAATAAAAGTAAAAGTTCAGGTATCATACAGTGAATTATCTCTGATCTCTGATTGTGGGGAACCCCCCCCCCCCCCCACACCACCACCACCATCACCATTCCTTCTCAACTTAAATCAGTCAAGTTGGTTCAAATTAATTACATAAATTGTTTTTTTAACATTTTGCCCTCCTGAGTTCACAGAACTTATTTAAGATTAGTAATACTAACAACTAGGTTAAAATTAAGTTATAGCCACTAGATGGATTCTATTTAAACCAATGTTACATTTTACAGTGAGAAACACCAATAACTTGATGCCTTCTCAGTGTTGCATTAGTTTCTCACATTGTTGTGGAGGAATTTGATTCAGCCGTTGCAATGTTGCTGCACTGCATAAGTCTGGAGATATATGATTATACAAAGCTCTTGTAAGGTCCCACCACAGTATTTCAATCAAGCTGAGGTCTGGACTTTAACTGGGTCATTGATTCCTTTCTTTTTCACTCTTTCTTTTGTACATTTGTTGCTTTCCTAATGGCAATTGTCCTTATTGAATGTTCCAATTTCAGCCAAACTTGCACCAGTATTACCGTTGGAGTTTGAGGACTTGCTCTCATTTGAGTTTGGTATATAGAGGAGTTCATGGTCGACTTAATGACTGCATTGTATCCAGGTCCTGTGGCTGTAAAACAAGCCGTAATCATCAACCCTCCACCACTGTTTCACACTTGGTATAAGAAGTTTGTGGTGATATACGATCTGGTTTTCATAATGCACAGTGTTTGTTTCTGACCATCTAATTATACTGTAATGAACTTTAACACATAAGAAGCTAACTCAGGCCTGCAGAGTCTGAAACTTACCACTTAACCCTTGTATGGTGTTCGGGTCTGTGGGACCCGTTTTCATTTTTTATCAAAATAAAATGTATATAGTCAGTTATTTTTTCAAACTCAAACTCAGTGGCCTTGGCTCATTTTCTGTGAAGAACATATATCA